>PVQA01000379.1:0-88970 GCA_002980515.1 Fusarium burgessii
ACTTGACGGAGACCTCGCCAGCAATGTTGGTGGAAGCTTCGACGAGCTTGCCCGTCATCACCCAGCTTTGCGTTTGGCCATTTCCAATGCCGTTATCGACATGGTTGCTCGCGTACGTTATCTTGGCATTGAAAAGGCAAGAACTGCTGGATGGGGTGCTCGAATGTTGTTGGTTGACGACGAGGGTAAGACGGTATCTTTGGATGAAAATGGAAGCCTGATCCAACCGATTGCATCTTCCGAGCAATCCCAAGGACTTGATACTTCTGGAGATGCGGACATCAATATGTCTGACGTCATGCCCTCCGACGACACGGACTCTGAAGTTCGGAAAGATGACGGCCCTGATTCACCAGAACGCTCGATCACACCTTACATCTATGCTTTGGGTTACTTCTTGAGCTCTTACATATCAAATCAGGGCTTGAGGACCAGCTTTGTTGAGGCAGGCGGGCTCGAGTTATTGCTCGACATTTGCGAATCTCCAAGCTTGCCCACTAATTTTGGCGATTCTGTCGCCTCGAGGATTTTGAACCAAGTCGTCTCTCAACTCATCGAGTCCTTCCCTATACGTGGCCTGCCCTCCCTCATTAGAAGAGCTCAGGTAGCCATTGACACTCTGAAGCCTCTCTCTGATAAAACGGAAGCTTTGCCACCATACTTTGCACCATTTCTTGCTTCCGACCTCAAAACAGCTCGTGGAGATCAGGAAGCTCTAGAGGTTGTGAGGAATGGTACCAAAATGATCAAGGCTCTGTCGAATGCACAAACATTTATCAAGATCATCTCTGATTGCTTTGCCACATCGAGATCAAATGCTTTGCAATTCTATCCAGTCAATGTTTACGACTACTACCTCAAACTCGTCAATTCTATTGGTCCTTTGTTACGTGGAGTTCTGACAGAAGAGGCGGGGGAGCTCAATGTTGTTCCTCAGCATTGGTCTTTTAGACGCCAAACACCTGTTGAGGGATCAACTAGCGTAAACCATCCCGAAACCGATGTGGATGACAACACTTCATTGCCAGATATGCTGAGCAGCGCAGCACAGTTTCAAGCGAAGGACGCTTCAGATGATTCTAAGCCGAGCCGTCCTACTGACGAGGAGCAAGCAAGCCCCCGTTTCCAGAACTACGAAACGTTGCGACATCTGTTGCATCCCATGATTCCAACAACCTTTCCTCTGTTTCAGACGCTCGGCAAGTGCCTTCTCCCACGGAGGGAACGAGACCCTCGGGATCTCTATCATCGGCCCCGTCACTTGGAAATTGCCCGGGCACTTGCGAATGCTGTACTCAGTCAGTTGAGGCCATCCGTTGCCAATCCGGCACCCACTTCCAAGGACTTTCACTTCTGGATCATCATGTTGCACACTATCAATGAAATGCTCATTGATCAACCTTCCCCTCGACCCAGTGATCGATCGAGCGCTCAGATTATTATGCCTGTTCTTCTGGCCTTCAAAGAAGAGGGTGGAATAGAAGTGTTGAATTCAATGCTAAGAATATTTGCCCAAGCAGTTCGTGAAGGCCCAGATGCCGCAACAGATGAAACTTCTAGATCCAAGGTTGCTGCATTTGGACTCAAGAAGGTTCTAGACTTGGACTTGATGTTAGTCAATGCGAAACACCTTGCCGAGGCCCAAAACGCATTCACTCTGCAACCTCGAACTGGAGATAGATCATCAAACTCAACGTATATTTGTCAACAGCTTGTGGTTGAGTTCCGGGCAGCCATACTTCCTGAGATCATCGAGCTTTGGGACTCTTCCTTCGTGGAAAAAGTACCTCATCAAACCGTGACACGGCTGATCGATATCCTCAAGCTTATTTCTGCTGCTGAAGGCGAGCCTTCATCATCCACAAGAGATAAACCCCCTTTCCAACTCTTCAAGTATACGGATGTTCGCTTTGACTGGCGTTCACATCGCGGCACGATTGAAGAGCTGCTTGCCAAGGGTTATGATACTGATCTGGTACACGAGGCAGTGTACAGGGCGAATGGAAACCCGAATCTCGCAGACCACTACTGCTCAGCCCACAAAGCTGGTCTTGCGGGCGCACGCAACCCAATCCCTTCAGCGGACTCCGACACATCAGTGCTAGAACAAGCCCCACAAGAACCTTCAGCTACCAGTGAGACAGAGGATGGAAATGAAGGTGGAACAAGGGAAGCAGATCGCATGTCCTTGGATGGACCTCCGGAAATTGATACTCCAGATCTTGCGGAGAGATTCCTTGGGGAAGCGTTAGGCGGAATTATTGACCCCCCTCAAGATGTGGATGAGATCCACGAAGCCCCCAGTGCACCAACAGAAACATCCGGAAATGCCGTGGAAGAACCGAAAAAAAAGGAAAGTGAACACTCTCCTGTTGCGACAAAAGAAGACGTCGACAAGTTTCGGGCGGAGCTACGAGGGAATATGATAGATAGATGCCTTGATGTTGTTCGCGCACACCCTGAAACAGCGATTGAGGTATCTGAGCTCATTCGGGCGATGGTCCTAAAACAACAGCCCAGTGACACTGAAGATGAAATTGGCCAGACCTTGACTTTGGCGTTGTCATCGCTTGCCCAGGACGAGGAGGAAGAGAAGCAACGTACCGGTAAATGCATTGCAGCTTATGCTCATTTGCTCGCTTTACTTCTTCAGGATGAGCGCTTTTTTGATAACAATGTTGAGAGCCTTAGGGAGCATATCAACGAGTACATTGGTTTCCTGAAGGTCACTCCAACGACATCTTCGGAAGAGATGCCGCCTTGGATACCATATGTGCTGCTGGTAATCGAGACTCTGCTTCGTCATGATGAGCGTCCTGTTGCTGCGCAGTGGAAAGCGCCTAAATCCTTGGACGAGGCTGTTTCTGACCCCGTTATTCAAATGCGAACTCCTATTGTCGGTGATCATGAGCGTACTCAAATCCTGGAGTCCTTGCTTGAGATGCTCCCGCGGATAGGTAAGGAAGAATCGCTCGCCATCGCAGCACTCAGAGTTCTAGTCATCTTGACACGCAGTCGACGACTAGCCAAGTCAGTTGGGGATAAGAAGAATTTGCAACGGTTGTTTCTTATGGCAAAACAGCTGTCGGGTTCTGGCTCTGAGAGATTCAAACAGACAAAGCTCACTGCCCATATCATGACTGTTCTCCGTCATATTGTGGAGGATGAAGAAACCATCAAACAAATCATGCGTGCGGAGATCAAGATCGGCCTCCCAAACCTACAACGAACGCAGCGGGGACACCCCGATGTTAACAACTACTTGCGTGCAATGGCACCGATTGCCCTTCGTGCACCTGACATTTTTGTCGAGATTTCCAACGAGATGCTGCGCTTCACCAGGTGGACGCCCCCTTCAAGTGACAACTCTCGGCATCAAACTCTCGAGTTAAAGAAAGAAGCTAGCGAATCAACAACATCTGACAAGCCCAGCGACGAAGTCAACAATGTTGCCGAACAAGGTATAAAGCAGTCCACTGAACCTGCAGACAAGGAGATGGTTGATGCACCAAAATCACATGAAAGCAGGCGACCCGTCGTTGAGAATCCTGATGGCGTTATTCATTTTCTTCTTTGCGAGCTGCTCAATTATCGTGAAGTTGAAGATAAGGAAGTGCAGACTACCGAAAAAGATTCCAAAATGGACCCTGTTTCTGGCCCGGAAGACACAACATCGTCTTCCAAGGACAACAACCCGGCCGACACGAAGGATAAGAAGCCATCAAAGCCTATTTTCAAAACCGATGAGCACCCAATCTTTGTCTACCGATGTTTCTTGCTCAACTGTCTCGCTGAGCTCCTTCAAAGCTATAACAGAACAAAGATGGAATTCATCAACTTCAAGCGCAATGCTCCGCTCACCACAAGTACGCCAATCAAGCCTCGGTCGTCGGTTCTTAATTATTTGATTTACGACCTACTGTGTCAAGGGAATCTGAGTGGAACCGTCGACAGTATCGCTGCGAAGAAGAAGGCCGCTACTTCAGCTCAAACCCAGAAGGTTCTGGTTGCTTTAGTTGCCAAGACCAGCGAGAAGGCAATTGATCGTGGAAAGGACAAATTTGCATACGACGAGGAGCCTGATCTTCTGTTTGCCCGCAAATTTGTTCTCGATACCATGTTGAAGGCCTATGAAAGAGCACCTCTGTCTGATGAGCCTTTAGAAACTCGCTACTCACGCATGCAATGCTTAGCTGAACTCATGAATTATATGGTTGGCGAAAGGGACAAGGACCAAGGAGCGTCGTCCCGGGGCTCCGACAACGTTCAAACCCGATCACATGCTCAGCTACGAAGATTGATGTATGAGAAAGGTTATCTTGACAAACTCACCTCCTCGATTGCCGAGATCAACCTCAACTATCCTGGCGTAAAACGGGCCATCAAGTATATCTTGCGTGTGCTAAGAGTTCTCACGGAGACAGCCAAAGAGCTGAGCCATTCTAATATCTTACCCTCTGACTCTCTGTCGGACACTGCAGATGATGATCTTGGTTCGACCTCTTCGCTCTCCGACCTCGATGATGATCGGGAAGAAACCCCTGATCTGTATCGCAATTCTGCCTTGGGTATGCTGGAGCCTCGCGGCGAGGATGACGAGTCCGATGAAGATGAAGAGGATGATGATGACGAGGATATGTACGGGGATGAATACGACGATGAGATGGATTATGGAGATGACGACATTTCGGACGAAGAAGACAATATCAGTGACGACGACGAAGAACTCGGCGAAATGGGTGAAATTGAAGGTCTTCATGGCGAGCCAGGTGTCGTCGAAGTTATCATGGATGAAGACGAAGAAGATGATAGTGACGAAGACATTGACGACGAGGACGATGTGGAATCCGCAGACATGGAAGACGTTGAAGATCAGGTTGAAATCGTTGATGAAGACGGCAACCCTCTAGATGATGATGGCAACTCAGGATGGGAGAGCGCTAGCCACGATGGTGAGGAGGATGAAGATCAAGAAGAGGACGACCTAGAGTTTGAAGCGGATGTTCATGGGGAACATGGTATGCCCATGGAGCCAGGCGACATCCTTAATGGCATGGCTCGAGCAATCATGGGTGACGGCGACGTATACGACCCAGACATGATGGAAGGCTTGGATGATCATTATCTGGATGATGGTCACGACGAGGATGAAGATGAGGACGACGAGGACGAGATGGAAGATGACGAATATCTTTACGATGATGACTATCCGTTGGACGATCAGCCTCAGCCCATGCCAGCTCTAGGATGGGACAGCCTTGGCGCCGAAGATGAAGATCGTCACCGACAGATGTTTACGTTGGAGAACCCTAACCGACGACGCTTCGTTGCTTCCCGTGCCGTCGACTCACGTAGCCCCTTCCCCCCTGGCTTTGTTGTTGGTCCTAACCGGGACGCAAGTGATTTCCGCAATTTCTTTACTTCACGCAGTCATCGCTCTGGGGCAGGCCAATCTAATACGGACGATGGCACAAACCCACTCCTTAGACGGGGGGATCCGAATAGAGAGGCCTCTCAACGTCCTAGCATTAACCACTCTATCGGTTTGCGTGTTCCTGAAGGAATATTTGGCCCAGGTGGTAGACACATCGAGGGAACGATGGGTTTCATTGGTGAACTAATGGAATTCCTCCCAATCATGGGACGCAATGGACAGCCTGCTTTCCATCTGCAAATTACTGGTCCGGGTGGCCACCGCGAATCTAGAGAGCTTGGTGCCCTCCGAGCATCTCGCAGTGAACAGAGACGCGAAGGATCGGCCCAAGACCCACTGCATGCCGTGTCTTTTGCTATCGAAGGTACAATGGATCGATACCAAGAGGAAGCCAGGATGGTGTTTGGTACCGGCTATGCAGTAGAAGCGGCTAAGCTCCAGAATATTATCATGGCTAAACTCACGCCCGCTGCCATGGAGTTGGAGAAGAAGCTAAAAGCCGAAGAAGCTGAACAACAGAAGCACGAAGAAGAAGAGCGGAAGAAGCGCGAAGAAGAGCAGCGCTTGGCACGTGAGGCTAAGGAAGCTAAAGAGAAGGCAGAGAGGGAGAAGCGGGAGGCAGAAGCCCGAGAGGTTGCTGAGCGTGCTGCTTCCGAAGCTGCTGCTAATCAAAGCGTGGCCGCCGGTGGCCAAGGAGATGGAGGTGCTATGGAAGGTGTCGAGTCGACAGAGCACAGCCGAGCAGAACTCTCAGAACCTCCAGCCCAGACCACCAACGACGGGCCCCGTGTCATGACTACAATTAGAGGCGAAGAGGTTGACGTCACCGAACTTGGTATTGACCCTGATTATATCGCAGCTCTTCCCGAGGAGTTTCGCGAAGAGGTCATTGCCCAGGCAATCAGCACCAGAAGGTCCGAGGCACGTGAAGAGACAAATGGGAACTCGACCGAGGCTTTTCAGGAATTCCTCGATGCTCTTCCTGAAGAATTGCGTCACGAAATAGCACAACAGGAGCGCCAAGAGCAGCGCCGTCGTGCCCGCGAAGAAACAAACCGCCAAGCGTCCACTAGCACCGGCCAGGCTGTTATGGCGGATATGGATACTGCCAGTATCCTCCTCACGTTCCCCCCTGATCTGCGACAACAAGTTCTTATGGACCAAGGCGAAGAGCTCATGGATCAGCTGACCCCAGAAATGGCGGCCCAGGCCCGAGCTTTAGCTCAGCATAACGTCCATTCCGTAATTACAGGCCGCAGTCCTCAAGTCAGCACAAACCGCCAGCCCGTGCCGCCTGGCCCTCGAGAGGGAGCAAAAACACAGCGCCGAACGGTTGTTCAGATGCTTGACAAGGCTGGCGTCGCCACACTACTTCGCCTAATGTTCATTGCGCAACAGGGCTCCATAAGGAACCACTTGTTCAATGTATTTGCTGATGTCTGCGAGAATAAGCAAACTCGACTTGAGGTGATTAGCACACTCCTTCAGATCTTACAGGACGGTAGCACAGACATGGGGGCCGTTGAGCGCAGCTTTGGTCAGTTGTCTTTAAAGGCACGAAGACCTAAAGATAAGGACAAGGAGATCGAACAGAAAACCCCGCAGACTCTCAAGAGAAGCCTGACTGGTTTGGCCGCCGCAAATACTACACAAACCAATTCGGAAACCTCGCCTCTCTTGATTGTTCAGCAGTGTCTGGATCTACTGGTGGAGTTGTCTTCTAAAAACCCCCATATTCCTTGGCTTTTCTTGACAGAACACGAAGCCGTCGGCTCAAGTCTCAAGCGCTCCTTAAGTCGTAAAGGCAAGGGCAAGGACTCCAAGGCTCATAAGTACGCCGTCAACTCTTTGCTATCACTCCTCGATCGCGATCTTGTTATGGAAAGCTCTGTTGTCATGACTCATTTGGCCGATTTGCTCAACCGAGTCACATTGCCTCTTCAAAATCTTGAACGTCGTCGTAAGGAAGCCGAGGATGAGCTAAAAGCCATTGATTCGAAACCATCGGAAGAGATGGCTACAGCACAAAATACTGCGGAGCAAGCTTCAAACGCCGAACCAAGCGATGCAAGCAACATTAATGAATCTAACGCCGGTGCTAAAGAGGATGTTACCCCTGATGACAATGTCAAGAGACAAGAGAAGAAAGATGCGGTCCAAAAGAAGCTTCGACAACTCCAGCCGCCTATTGTCCCCGCTCAGAACTTGACCTTGGCCGTGAGAATCTTTGTGGCCCGAGAGTGCAGCTCCAAGACCTTCCAAAACACCATCTCAACTATCAAAAATCTTTCAGCTATTCCAGGGGCTAAAGCCACATTTGGCCAGGAGCTTGTTCACCAGGCCAGACTTCTCAGTGAGAATATCGTAGCTGATTTGGACGATCTTTTGCCACATATTGAAAAGGCATCTTCGGGCACTGAGATCCAAGGTGTTGCTCTTGCCAAGTTCTCACCAGGAGCGTCTGAGCAAAACAAACTCCTTCGTGTTTTGACGGCATTGGATCATTTGTTTGACAACAAGAAGAAGGGTGACGAGGCCGAAACTAGCAAGAACAAGGACGAGAGACACGATCTGGTCACATCTCTCTACCACAACTCAACATTCTCAGCTATGTGGGAAAAATTAAGCGCTTGCCTAAGTGCCATTCGTCAACGCGAAAACATGCTAAACGTGGCTACAATTCTTCTACCACTGATTGAGTCTCTGATGGTGGTTTGCAAGAATACAACCACCAACGATGACCCCTCACAACAAAAAGAAATGGTCCTGTCAAGTCCACCACCTGAGTCTCGTACGGCTAGTCTCTTTTTTAGCTTCACCGAGGACCATCGACGTATCCTAAACGAGCTTGTCAGGAGCAATCCCAAGCTCATGTCGGGCACGTTCGCCCTACTTGTGAAAAACCCTAAGGTGCTGGAATTTGACAACAAGCGTAACTACTTTAACCGCAGTGTCCATTCCCGTTCTGGCAGCAACCAGAGCCGACCGTCCTATCCTCCCTTGCAACTCTCGGTCCGTCGTGAACAGGTTTTCCATGACTCCTTCAAGTCCTTGTATTTCAAGTCTGGGGATGAGATGAAGTTCGGAAAACTCAATATTCGGTTCCACGGCGAGGAAGGTGTTGACGCTGGTGGAGTTACTCGCGAGTGGTTCCAGGTACTCTCTCGGCAGATGTTTGATCCAAACTATGTGCTCTTCACACCAGTCTCCTCTGACCGGACGACATTCCATCCAAACAAGCTCAGTGGCATCAATGATGAGCATCTGATGTTCTTCAAATTTATTGGTCGTATCATCGGCAAAGCATTATACGAAGGTCGCGTTCTTGACTGCTACTTTAGCCGTGCTGTATACAAGCGAATTCTTGGCAAATCTGTCTCGGTCAAGGACATGGAATCATTCGATCCCGACTACTACAAGTCTTTGTGCTGGATGCTGGACAACGATATTACGGACATCATTACCGAAACTTTCTCCGTCGAAAATGATGAGTTCGGTGCCACCACTATCGTTGACCTCATTCCCAATGGTCGAGAGATCGCTGTCACTGAAGAGAATAAACACGACTACGTCCGTCTTGTCGTTGAACACAAGCTGCTGTCTTCCGTCAAAGAGCAGATGGCCAATTTCCTTCAAGGTAGGCATATCATACACGATGACCACCTTCAATCACTAATCTTTCAATAGGCTTTCACGATATTATCCCCGCCGAGTTGATATCCATATTCAACGAACAGGAGCTGGAGCTTTTGATTTCTGGTCTACCAGATATTGATATTGACGACTGGAAGAGCAACACAGAGTACCACAACTACACTCCATCTTCGCAACAAATCCAGTGGTTCTGGCGAGCTCTGCGGTCCTTTGACAAGGAAGAACGCGCCAAATTGTTGCAGTTTGTTACAGGAACCAGCAAGGTTCCCCTCAATGGCTTCAAGGAACTTGAGGGCATGAACGGCATTAACCGATTCAACATCCACCGTGATTATGGCAACAAAGACAGACTGCCTTCTTCGCATACCTGTTTCAACCGTAAGTCAAACCATCAGCATAAATTGGTGCGCTGGCTAATGTACACAATTTAGAACTTGACCTTCCAGAGTATGAGAGCTATGACCATCTGCGTTCCCAGATCATGAAGGCCATAACAGCAGGAAGCGAATATTTTGGCTTCGCGTAATTGTCAATCTATGCATTGCAGGCGTGCTAGGGAGGTGGATCATAGATGGGGACACCAATGGGAAAAAGAGACTTGATGTTTGCTACGGTTATGGGGATGATGGTTATGTTAGCATAGCCTCGAGATGTGTATGGTCTTAAGCACTGGATGTAGCATCCTCTTCCTGGGTTTCCTTAGGAGAAGTGCAGGTCTCCTACAGGGTCCCTGGAAGAAGGGGAGCGCATAGCCAGTAAATAATAGGGAAAGTTTCATGTATATCAATTTAATAGGTGATTGCTCAAAAAGTCACAAATGGCGCGTGCTGAATTTGGTTGTTCAGTGGTTTGAGTTGTGCTTATCATTAATTTGCCACGTCATGACGACGGTCTTTCCCATCAGGATTTGATAAATTTGAGATAATAAGTCGTCGCAAGTCTAACGCTGAATAGGTTACAAGTAGCGGGAAGCATCTGAAAAAAAGTGTCTGCATGTGCAGGGTGGTTGGCGTATGGCACGAGTGCATCAATGCATATTCATTTTTTGAAATGTCTCTAATACAGTCGTGATTGGCTCAAAACAAAGCCCTATAGAGAATCCTCACTCCCAATGCATGCAAACCACAAGACCAAGGTATGATTCCCCTTTTTTTCATTAAACGCCAGAACCTTACTTGCGCATAGAGCTTGCTCGTCGCTTGCGGGCATCGGCCTTGTTGGCCTTAGCCTCAGCAACACGCTTGGCAAGGATCTGGGCGTACTCGTTCTGAGCATATTGTTAGACAAGAAAGCTAAGTGGTTGGGTATTGGAGTAACTTACAGCCTCGTCCTTGACCTTCTCAGCCTGGCGTCGCTTGAGGGCGGCGCGGTGGCGCTTGTGCTGGAGACGCTGAGGAGTGACGAGTCTCTGGATGCGAGGAGCCTTGGTGTAAGGAGACTTGCCCTCACCCTTGGGTTGAACCTCTCGTCGGATAACGTACTTGCGGACCTAGGTATCAAATAAGCATTAGTCTTCTTCTACGGGTTTGCATTATAATTGTTCAACTCGCTACCCCTTGTCTTTTTCCTTCTTGACAAAGGAAGGACAAGAGGTCCTCTCACACTCTACCCAGACTGCCAACTCCTCCACTGCAGCTCTGGATAGGCGATGATCGAGTATGAGCGTAGGGAAAGACATACATCGTCATCCTTGGTGAGGCCGAAGAACTTGCGGATCTTGGTGGCACGCTTGGGACCGAGGCGCTTGGGGTGGACGACGTCGGTGAGGCCAGGAATGTCAGCATCGCCCTGCTTGACAATGCTGAGGGCGAGGACGGAAAGGTCCATGCCGACAATGCAGCCACGGACAGACTTTCGCTTGCGCTCACCGGTGCGTCGGGGACGGTAGCAAGAGTGGCCCTCGGAGAGCAGAAGGCGGACACGGGTAGGGTGCATGACACCCTGCTTCATGGGGAAACCCTGCTTGTCGTTTCCACCGGTGATGCGGAAGATGTAGCCCTTGAACTCATCGCCAATGGAGTCACCAGGAACCTCAGCACCCATCTACCAAATCAGAGTCAGCATTTTGTCGGTCGGTTGTGTCGACGCGCGGTCGCAGGAGCGAGGGGTTCGACGTACGCGCTTCTCCATGAAGACACGGAGCTTTCGCTCATCCTCAATATCGATGAGCTTCTGGCTGCCATTGGCAGGGTAGCTGATGTTCAACTATTGCAGAGAAATGTTAGCGAATGTTTACTTGTGATTCTCAATCGAGCAGGAGCAGCGTGAGGTGGCCAAACGATAGAAAAGGAGATTCCATTTCGAATGCCAAAGCGCGTGTGAATTGTTTGCTTGTCGTACCTTCATATTGCCAGTTGTGGTGGTGGTGCAAGTTTACTTGACCTGGCCTGCTGTGAAGTTAGTAGAGGATGATGAGGTTGGAAATTTCACAGCGAATTCGAGAAACTAGGAAAGTGCGTCTCGCTAGCGACCTAGGGCTCTCAGCTATTTCTCGGGAGAAGGAAAATCCGGACAGCAACCCCACGCTACCTTAGTCAGAGCCTAGAAGCAAGAGTCTCCACACAGTGATCTGGCGTACCTAGGTAGATCTTGCTTGAAAGGGAACGGTGCGGACTAGTAGGTACGTACCTATCCAAACTCGAACTTCACTAAAAAGCACCGATATTGACATCCTTGATGTTCACCAATAGCATTCGGAACACACTAAATTGCTCGAAACAGGTAGTTGGCCTCACATTATCTTATTCAACATGGCCTCGGCCAAGCTCTATCCCCCAGACAAAAACTCCTCCTTCTCCGGCCCTCTACCTCAATTCTTGCAAACACCTTCAGGTCTAGCTCTTCTGGAGCTCCAAGGAACAGTTAATCTACCCCAAGATGCCAATGGCGACGCACTTGGTGGCGTCGAAGTTGGAAGACTTGACTTTCCAGATTATGTTCCAGATGCTGAAGGCTCGGCATGGATGAAACGGGTTCACCTTTATGTTGGTCAACATCAACGTCTCACAGGCGAAGTCAAGAAGCTTCCAAAAGCAATGGCCGTGGTGCGAAAGAGAGAGAACAAGATACTCTTTGGCTCTGGAGGAGAAACGCAAGAGCAGGGCGAAAATCTTGAGGTGGTTGAGATTGTCAAGTACAAGCTTCTGTTCCCAAATCGACCAGAGCCTGTTGGAACAGCCAATGCTCCCTAATGACCTACTGCGCCTATACCTTGCTCGCTACCCCTTATATGTCTACTCGATATGTCTTTGACCGCAATGTGGTCGCTTTACATGAGCTTCGAGCTCCAAACTGGAGTAAACTTGGCTATACCACAAAGAACTGGAATATCTCGAATGCATTCAATGCACAGTGCCTCCCAGCATCTTCTCCAGCGCCTGGCCTTTCATCTCATCAAATGGTCTCGGCATTGCGCCTACATTATTTACTGCCTACAGTAAAGGAAACTTTGATACTGTAACACGTATCTTATAGCAGCCATGGGACCTGCAAGTGTCTTGATTTACCAACGTTCGCATCACTTTTGATGGCACGCACATGTGTACCCAGAAGGTCGGCCAAGAGGGCACAGTATCGCAAATATTGGAAAAGACTTTCACATCCTGTTCAAAGTCTGAACTCAGAATCTCCAATACCCCCTGAATCCGAGTGGCAAGGTCTCCTATCTGGCCACTCAGTCTACTGGCATAATGCTTAGTTTATCATCACCTTAATCGCCTGGCAAGAGCGCTTTGTTGAAATTCCTTCTCTGGTCGAAATATGAGCCCTCGTAAAACTCGCCAGTCATTGACTTGGACTAGTCTTTCTCCTTATTGATTCTGCTGGATTTGGTCAGTTTGGTTGCCTGTCATATCCTGCAAGCTAGAGGATGACGCATCAAGGGTCACTCAACATCCAAATGGGACACAATGAGATCATTAGCCCAGTTCGGGTGAACCTCCAGTCTGGCAATAATAGTTTTTTTCTTTTTATATCCAGACACATTTTTATCACATCTGTCGAATTTCATTTATTTTCAGTCGTCATCATTGCTTCTATCCTGATGCAATTTGCAAAGGCCTTGTCCTTCCTAGCCCGTCCTTTCCGTAGTAGTCCATGGGGTAGACACCATCACCCCAGTCTTGTCTCTCCCCCAAAGCAACAAGTGCCTCATACGGCGTTAAAAGTGGCCGCGGGAACGCATAACCCCAGTCAATACTCAATCGAGGACAAGCGACTTGTACCCAGCACTCGACATCCGACATGAGCGCCAGTTTGCCTGGAAAGATCTCACTCAGCAGCAGATGCACGATTGGAATACCCCGTGCCTTGAGCTCTTTCTCGATGAGGCCCAAGGTGTGAGGATTACCCTGGCGGCCAAGAGCGCCGAGAATCAGACCCCATTTGCGCGCTGTGCGAGCGCTATGGATGGCTGTACGCCGGAGAGATTGCATCTCCTCATGTCCGTACGCCTCCCGTGTGAGCTTCCGGGAATAAGGGTCGTATCGATACGCTGGAATAGAAGGGTTGTGAATCATGATACTCTCAAGGTGGAAACGACCATCACCCAGATACAGGATCAGATCGATCTTGTCATCCTCTTTAAGGCGGGGAGACGTGCAACCCAAAATTTCACCCTTACTCAAGGGCGCAATTTGGGGAACAAGAACACGGAAGCCACCGCGCTCGAGACTGCTTTTGACACCGTGGATGGTAGCGTTGAACTGGATAGTGCCGACAACAGCGATGGTTTTACCACTGGCAAAGTTGCGCTCAAGGGACGCTAGGAGATGTGTCGCATCAATACTGATATCGACAAAGACGTAGAGAGTCTTGATCGTGGTCACGTCGACAGGAATGAGGCAACTGTGAGCATAGTGCACCAGCAAGTCACAGCCAAGTGCCCTTGCGGTATAATCGTCGATACAACAAGCGCCGTAAGTCACATCGCCCATAATAAGCGTCTCGACACCAGGACAAAACTGTGTCAAGATGTCTGATATGGTAGTGGCAAAGAGTAGAAGGCCTTCGGGCATCTGCAACGCAACTCTTTTGGCGTTTGAAGTCTGAATACGGTGAATAGTTTTGGGGATCTCAAAGTTGTAGTTTGCGGGTAGCAACGCAATAGCAGCCTGCAGATCAGGATTCTCAAGAATTTCCTTAGGAACTTGATTTAGGAGCCGGGGGGCTCTTCGAGGTTTGGCAGCTATAGCAACATGAGCATTTCTTGTTCCATGCATGGATTGACTTTCACGATGAAGAACCTCGATTTCACATACTCTGAACAGCACCACTCTCGCCTGAGACTCCCGATGTTCCGTTCTTTGCCGCCGCCTCGGTTGTTGCTCTTCTCCCTACAAATCTCTTCTTTGGTTGCTTCAGTGGCGTCGCTCTGGTATCTGTCTCTGATTCATTTTCAATGGCGGGGGATTGACAGGTCTGAGCGAGCTGAGCCTCTTCGATATCAGCTGCTGTGCCAAGGTCTGTTTGTCTTCTATCTTCCTCCATCTTGTGCTCGGGTGAGAGGGAAAGGCGATGTTCTCTCCTCAAGGATACAATCTTGGATTTTATTGAATCTTTTTGTACGTTCAAAGTCGAGTACAAACTACTGTAAAAAAAAAGTTGGGCAGCAATGTGCGCGACTTGGACTTTCAACACTGTGGGTCCACTTTCATTTGATGCTTGACTTCTCTTCATTGGTCGCACATCATAGAGAAGCCATGACAGTAGCCAAATTTTGTTCCCATCATGATAACTCTTACGCTTCTGGGACTAATCATACGATCAGGTTGAGGATCGGTTGAATTGTATTAGCTCGCCTTCCTACTTCGCCCACATACCTACTCTTGCTCTGCTCTACAGCTTCCTTCAACGACAACGCGAAAACAATCAGCTTAAAACATTTATCTGTCTGCTCTTCCATCGGCCTTGCGTGCGCGCTCATTATACTATCTATCAAAATGCTGACAAGTCGTTACCTCATGCATCAATAAGGTTCTCTTCCGTCTGCTGCTGGCTTCGGGCTTCAGTGTCTGCTCGAGCCTTACCCTTGGCCTTAGACTCTTTGGCAGCTCGCTGATAGAACTCGTTGAGAACCTTGGCGGGAATACGGTTGAGCAACTCCTTGGGGTAAATACGGAGAAGGCTCCATGCAAGGTCAAGAGACTCGTAGATAGATCGAGATTCGTACTGGCCCTGGCTGATGAATTGACGCTCGAACTTCTCCAAGAACTCAAGTGACAGTTTATCCTCAGCAGACAAAGCCTCTTCACCGACGACAGCCTTCATGGCTGCGGCATCACGACCAATGGCGTACTTGGCGTACAGCTGGTTGGAAACATCACCGTGGTCCTTTCGGGTCATGCCCTCACCAATGGCAGACTTCATCAGACGGGACAACGAAGGCAGTACGTTGATGGGAGGGTAGATGCCACGGTTGTCCAGAGCTCGGTCAATAAACACCTGACCCTCGGTAATGTAGCCTGTCAAATCGGGAATGGGGTGGGTGATATCGTCGTTAGGCATGGTCAGAATGGGGATCTGAGTAATGGAACCGTTACGACCCTCGACACGACCTGCTCGTTCGTAGATGGTGGACAAATCAGTGTACATGTAACCAGGGTAACCACGACGACCGGGGACTTCCTCTCGAGCGGCTGAAACTTCTCGGAGGGCATCACAGTAAGCAGAAAGATCGGTGAGGATGACCAAAACGTGCTTCTCGAGTTGATAGGCGTAGTATTCGGCAGTAGTAAGAGCAAGACGAGGAGTAATGATACGTTCGATACTAGACGGGAATTAGCATGTGACTTGTGATTATGGATATAATTTTCAGCTCACGTAGGATCGTTGGCGAGGTTCAGGAAGAGAGTGACACGCTCCAGACTGCCGTTCTCCTCGAAGTCGCGGGTAAAGAAACGGGCAGTTTCCAGGTTGACACCCATAGCACCGAAGACGATCGAGAAATTCTCCTCGTGGCCGTCGTGAACGCCCTTGTTGGTGATGCCCTGCTTTTGGACGAGACCAGCCTGTCGGCAAATCTGGGCGGCGATTTCATTGTGAGGCAGACCGGAGGCAGAGAAAATGGGAATCTTTTGGCCTCGTGCAATTGAGTTCATGGTGTCAATGGCAGATATACCCGTCGAGATCATCTCCTCAGGATATTCCTATATTCATAAGTCAGACTATATGGGTCATGTAGCACTGAAGGGTAGCCTTACACGAGAATAAGGGTTGATAGGAGAACCGTTGATGTCGAGATAATCTTCGGCCAACACCTTGGGACCCTTATCAATAGCACGGCCGGAACCATCGAAGATACGGCCAAGCATGTCTTCGGAAACACCGATCTTCAAACTCTGGCCGGTAAACTGGACCTTGGTCTGTTGTTGCCTTAGCTTGAGTTTCCACCATTATAGCTCGCAATACCGCCTACCTTCTTGACATCGATGCCGGAAGTACCCTCAAAGACCTAGATAATCGTCAATCACCGTATCAAATCGCATCGCATCTATTCGAAGTACCTGAACGACAGCTCGATCACCTAGTAATCCATATCAGCATGTTCTGCGTCATTACTTCAAAAAAGCCAGCAGCCACACTAACCTCGAGCTTCCAAAACTTGACCTGAGCGCTCAGTGCCATCAGGAAGAGTGAGTGTCACAATCTCATTGTATCGCGGAAATTTAACCTGTTGTTTTTGTCAGCCCGAAAACTCCAAATCGGCTCGATTTTGGCAAATGACGACGACGTACATTATCGAGGATGACGAGGGGACCATTGACGCCGCCGACAGTATTGTATCGAATTCTGGGGATGACCGAGTACGACGACGACTCGCGAGGGTCCGCCATGATGGGCGATGTATCGGTAATCGGGCGGTTGAAGGATGGAGCGGAAAGGGCGAAGTAAGTATAGGAGCCGATCGCGAAGCTTGGGGATGAGGTATGGAGTTGGGAGAAGGTCTCAAGAGGTTGGAGGAGGTTGAGCTTGCTTCATCCAAGTGGGGCCTCTCTAGCTGCGCCAGCCCAAAGACGACGCACGGCCGAACCTCACCTCCACACATGGAACTGTTTCTACGACATCGGTGACATCACATGACATACGCATAGGTAACTAAGGTATCTTGGCCTTTTTACTCGTCATCAATAGCATTTGAATATTTTCAGCTTTTTGGGACAAGTTTGAGAATCTGTGCTGTATTTAAATAAGGTGCCTAGTTACATATATCTTATTACGCTCAGCTGAGAACAACACAGCAATAAGCTTCTCCTTAGCTTAGTTTTCCTTTGCATTTTGCATAGCTCGTGTTCGAGCTCCAAGAACTGCTTTACCTACTGTGCTGCCATTCTCCTTACCCAACTCCTTTGTGATCCATTCTCCAATATCAGACATGGCATCTAGGTTAATACCGGTGTCCATACCCAGAGTCTCCATAAAATAAACCATATTTTCCGTTGAAACGTTGCCAGTAGCGCCAGGGCTGTAAGGACAGCCACCCAGGCCACCAACACTGCTGTCGAACGTTCGAATGCCGTGCTCTAGGGACACAGCAGTATTCACTAGAGCTTGGCCATATGTATCGTGGAAGTGCATAGCAATATCCTCGGTTCGAATACCAGCTGCGGACATGCACTGAAGGAGAGCTCCCGTTCGAGGCGCTGTGCCCATGCCTGTTGTATCGCCGAGAGAAATCTCATCTGCTCCAGCTTCCAGAAGATCTGTAGCAATCTCAGCTACTTTGTGAGGATCAACATCAAAGCCTTCGAATGGGCATCCTAGGACTACAGAAATATAGGCGCGCACCCTAAGACCAATAGCCTTGGAGTCTCTGATCACATCCTTGAAGCGTTCAAGCGATGTCTTGATATCACAATTGAGGTTCTTCTGCGTGAAGCTTTCCGTGGCAGCAGCAAAAACGGCGACTTCAACACTTGGCTTAGTGACGGCCTCGGTTCCAGCTGCTGGCTCCAATTGTGTTGCAAACTTTCCGCTGTTTGCATTCAGGATGTCGGCAGCAGACTTGAGGCCCTTGCCATTGGGTGCTAGAAAAGAATATGAGATCGGTTTGGGTGAGGAAACTTTTCCGTCGAGAATATGTTGCAAGATTTCGCTAGAGTTGCTCATCTATAACACAAGTGTCAATTTGCAGGACGACATCACATTTGCCAGAATACTCACCTGAGGAACCCATTTTGGAGCAACAAAGGATCCAGCTTCGATTGTAGAGACTCCTGTTTGGGCTAATCGCTCAATGAGCTGGATCTTGGTCTCAAAGGGGATCGCTTTCTTCTCGTTTTGCAGGCCATCTCGGGGCCCGACCTCGACAAGCTTAACACGGTTGTCGTATGACTGATTGCTCGCTGTCGCAAGCCCTCTATGCCAGCGAATCTGTTGTGAGCGCCGGCATGCTCTGCAAAGGCTGGGCCGCAGGAGGGTCATGTTTGGATATTTCGTGAGCGGTTGTTGCAGGAATCGATGTAAGTTCAATGGAAAGAGATCGAAGAAGGAAAGTACTGTAGTGCCGAGCTTGATGAGAGGTCTAAGTACAATCCGCGTACTATCGGCCCCCCCCCAACGTGGGCCGAGCTTCGGGCTTCGGTACAGTCAATTTACAGTACCGATACAGTTACAGTAAAAGGGCCGGGGCGGCTTTCTAATCCCGTTGTTCCCCGCATTGTCTAAACTTTCCGTAACATACCTCCAACGGATAGCTGACGGATAATTTTGGTGTAAGGAGAGATATCTTTGCATTATTACAACTACAATACTCGCAACTACAGTGCTGCCTCACACAATGCCAACAACTCAGACAAGGAAGCTGCAGAGAAGCAGCCGATCCATGTACAGATTTTGGTCCTTTTTGACATTAAAATTCGTTTTGGCTTGACCTTTGTGAAAATAAGAAAATACACCTCTTTATCAGTGACTGGCTAAAACTGGGTGGAAAACGGTAATCCAGGGATCGCACCCGTAACCGCCTAGTACTCAGCCTCGAGCTCCTCCTCACCCATAGAGTCAGTAGCGACTTCCTCGTAGTCGCGCTCCAGGGCAGCAAGATCCTCACGAGCCTCAGAGAACTCGCCTTCCTCCATACCTTCACCAACATACCAGTGGACGAAGGCACGCTTGGAGTGCATAAGATCGAATTTGAGAGAAAGGGAAGACCATGCCTCGGCGATGGCGGTAGTATTAGAGAGCATGCAGCTGTTTTTGCGTTAACCTTCTTCATTCATTACAAGGAAAGGGGTTGACTTACACAGCGCGGCTGACCTTGGCAAGGTCGCCGTTGGGCACGTTCTCGGGAGCTTGGTAGCAAATACCAAGCTTGAAACCGGTGGGGCACCAGTCGACGAACTGGATGGTTCGCTTGGTCTTAAGTGTGGCAACAGCAGCGTGGGCATCGTTGGGGACGACGTCACCACGGTACAGCAAGCAGGTAGCCATATACTTGCCGTGACGGGGGTCACACTTGACCATCTGGTTGTTGGGCTCGAAACAGGACATGGTCATCTCCTGGACAGAGTTGGCCTCGTGTGCAGCCTTAGCAGCGGAGATGACAGGAGCGTAAGCGACCAGAGGGAAATGGATTCTAGGGTAAGGAACCAAGTTGGTCTGGAATTCGTTCAAGTCGACATTCAGGGATCCATCGAATCGCAAAGAAGCGGTGATAGAAGAGACGACTATTCGTTGTTAGTCAAGGGACAACTACAGAGCACCAATCGCTTTTTAACCTACCCTGAGCAATGAGACGGTTCAGATTCTCGTAGTTAGGGCGCTCGAGACCGAGGTTTCGGCGGCAGATGTCGTAGATGGCCTCGTTGTCGACCATGAAAGAGCAGTCGGAGTGCTCCAGAGTGGTGTGTGTGGTAAGAATAGAGTTGTAAGGCTCGACAACGGATGTGGCAGTCTGGGGCGCGGGATAAACACAGAACTCCAACTTGCTCTTCTTGCCGTAGTCGACAGACAAGCGCTCCATCAGGAGAGCACCGAAACCAGAACCAGTACCACCACCGAAAGAGTGGAAAACGAGGAATCCCTGAAGACCAACACAGTTATCGGCGACACGGCGAATCTTGTCGAGGACGCCATCGATAAGCTCCTTTCCAACGGTATAGTGACCACGGGCGTAGTTGTTTGAGGCATCCTCCTTGCCAGTGATCATCATCTCAGGATGGAAGAGGTTACGGTAAGCACCGGTGCGGACCTCGTCGACAACATTGGGCTCCAAATCGCAGTAGATGGCGCGGGGGACATATTTGCCCTGGCCTAGAAATGGGCGTTAGAACAACAAAGCCGTAGAGTGCCAGATCAAGCCATACCAGTCTCGGAGAAGAAAGTGCTGAAGCCCTGGTCAGGGTCCTGGGACTTTCGTTCCTCGGTGAGGTAACCATCGGGCTAGAGGTGGTTAGTATTTGGACGAGATGTTTGTTGACATATCGAGGGGTTGTTGTGTACCTGGATGCCGTGCTCGAGACAGTAAAGCTAGAAAAACAATCAGTATTGAGTAGGATAAACAAAAACTTGACAAAACTTACCTCCCAACAGGAGTTGGCGATTTGGCAACCAGCCTGTCCAACTAGAGTAGCTCAGTTAGCATCGCGTGAAAGCAAAAAGGAGATGCGGTGAAAGCCCGACGCCAAAAGGAGGGATAGCTTACCGTTGATGCTAATGACCTCACGCATGATTGCTGATGATAGTGTTTACAAGTATAGTATGGAGGAAGTCGATGCAATGCAAGAGCAGAGAAGAGGGACCACGAGAAAAGAGGAGGACAAAAAAGGACAGGCCAGACAAGGCTTTTACAGCGGGAAGAGAGGAGACAAGGCGAGGGCGAATGTTTGGTTTGGTGATAAGTTAGCGGAGTGGATGGATGGGAGAAAATAGGTGAGGTGGGGGAAATTTGGCAGACAGGGGGTCTTTGCTGCCCTGGGATTGGATTGGACCTTCTATGGATTTGTTGATTTGATTTGATTTCGAGGCGTGCCTGGGCTGAAAAGGGGCAAGCGCGTCCTGCGACGCCCTGTTGGCGTTTTCCGCTGCCGGCGCCTGTTGGCCAGCTGCCAGGGCCCAGGGGTTACCCAAAGGACCCTCTGAGCTCTACTGGCCACCTACCGCTCCGTTGTTTCTCTCCCATGATTGTGGTTCTTCCGCTTCACCGCTCCATCGAAAAAATGATAATGGCTTAACAGTTACAGAAAATTATTATGTCCAGTAATATGGAGTCATCTTGTAGAGGTTGGCACTAAATTTGACTGACCAGGCTCAGGCTGCCAGCGCCAGCACACTCGAGTTGAGATACCGGTATTGGTGTCTCTTAGACGACGATCCATGGATCCATATTTACCTCTGTCGAACGACATCTCATCTCGGGCTGTTGAGGCGTTCATTTCGCCTCTGTTATTGTAATTAATAACCTTATACCAAGCCAGGTATTTGAACAGCCTCTAATACAGGTACTTTGTTCAGCACATTAAAGGAAACTATCATGAGCATGTTGAAAGTTCTTGTTTTTACTTTATTTCCAAGTACTCTTTTTCTTACTTCACTCGGAAGATGCAGACAACGACCCTAGTCGCGTACCCTGTCGTTTGTTTACATCCCTGTTGCTATATATACGTACCCGGAACCATAACCCCATTCCCGTTATCGTTCGCCTTGTAGATTCTCCAAGGCATGGTTAAAATAAGGGGCATTTGTATTCACAAGACTAAGCAATTTATCGTGATACCAAGCAACTATCACTCGAGAAACTCGCAATTGCCGTTCATTTTCGCCTCAAGACTCGAGCTCAGCCGGTGATCTTCATTACCATATGGTCTGTGATGTGTCAAATCTTCAAAGGCCCAAGCTTCACCGATTGGAGGTCTGCACGGCCTCAATCCAATACTTTGCATCCTCCACCTATCATATAAGAACTAGGGAAAATGTTGTTGAGTGACAAGGCATGTCAAAAGCAAAAATAATTTTGAGCTGCATATGGATACACCTTGATATAAGATGACGTTGGCCTATCTCCAGGTCAACCTGAGGCTTTGGCTTCAAGGTTTCCCAGAAAGCCCGTTGAGACTTGAATGGATTCAATACTGAGTTATCCGTAGTTGTACCACAAATTGCTATAGGTATCACTTGCCATGTCATGTTGAGAAGGAGGACAGTATGGCTCTATGACAATCGAAGGGTAACATCGGAGTTCCAATGGCAGTGGTTTGTGTCCATAGAGGCATATTGGTGAGTTCATCAAAGGTCAGCGCATTTGTGAACAGTTCAGGCCACTCCATACCTAGTAGCTTGGAAGACTGGGGGAGGTCTGAAAACTTAGGACGTTAATCCTAAGTGATAAAAAAATACTTAGGCAAAGCTTAGGATGATTTATTAGGCCTTTTGATTGGTTTATTTATGCACGTAGTTCAAGGCCTTGTGTCTCTTTGCTCCTCAAGAAGACTATTACTGAAACTTTCAGTGTTGGGACCTTAAAGATACTTTATTCAATATAAGATCAACGTCAGATGTGAATGCGGGGCAGCTGGTAAATATCACACGTGACGCTTTTAGACAACATGCGTTCCATTGTTCCTGACTACCTTATCTTAGGTAAGGTACAAAGCTGTACAGGACCTTGGTAACAGTTATTCGAGAGCAAACTCGGGCTCCCAATTACCTAATATGCTCTCATTCCGCAGAGATCAAATAATATACGCTTTGTGCGGCCTGTTATCGCTTCTTACCCCGGTCATCGCCAATGTTGAGAAGGCAATCTTCACAGCTCCCGCGTCACTCCCTATTCATTATCAGAAGCCATCACTGGCTGATCTTAGGCTGCCCGTCCTTACACCAGTTGCATCGAGTATTAGGACAAACATCAGTCGCATCTTTCCTTCTGGGCCAAAGAATTACACTTCCGACGCGGCAACATGGGTGCTTCTTGATAACTTAAACCAAGGCCAGCGGTATGAGTTCCGTGTCTGTTGGGCTGCGATTGTAAGTCAACGTAAGGTTTATGTACAGAAACAAGCTAATTCATATGCGCCCGCCAGCAACCTACGGGGTTAGAACTGGACGTGCATGAGCTGAACACCGTGTGGCAGTCGCCAGAACTGATTCAGTCACTTGCTAGCTACGCGTTTTCGCGCCAGGATCAAGAGACTGAATTGTACCAGGCACCTCAAAACGGAGGCAAAAAGCGCGAAGCTTCTGTTCTTCTGTTACAGCTCAAGGCATCTGCTGACTACTTTACTGATGACGTGGCTCTTATGGGAGATCCCTCACCTGTGCTCGTGGATCTCATCCTCGATCCCTATCTATATGGTGTTGTCCCCCGTTCTCTGGTCCCAACAGCTGGCTATATCGTTCTAATCGGCGCAGTGGCTTGGTTTGTGTCCAGATCCATTGCTTGCAAGTTACAGACCATTGCAGTCACAACTGATGGCGCAAACAAGAAAAAGAACTGATGAATAGATGTCGGCGTCATCGAATTCTCATCCAGAGAAGCAGAAAGAGGGCATGGTGAAATGCATTCTACTATCTACGTTAATCATATTGCTCATAATTCTTCTCCAACATCGTGTCATTCTCGTTGGCCTTTTAAAGAGGCTTGATGTCTATTCTCGTTTCGACACCTCTTTATCGAGAAACACTTTCATATCGAGCATCCAATTGTCAGATGTGATAGGAAGGCTATAAATCTCGGCTTGACAAATTCTTGCGATCTCGCACTAATACGTTTGGGTGGTTGATAACCCAAAATGTAGGCACAAATGCTGCGGTTATTCCGTACAGCTTTAGTGCAGTCTCTCAGTAGGCCCCTCCATATTGAGGGTGGGAGCCATGAGGTACAGGAGGAGCACCACTGTTGTATTGCGGCTGGCCACCATAAGACTGTTGGTTCCCCTGGCCTGCATTATAGGAAGGGCTATATCCTCCAGGAGGGCCTCCAGGTGGAGGAGGGGGGAAATTCTGATTGCCCGAGGCAGGTGGTGCACTGTAGCCTTGTGACTGCTGAGCATGTTGATCAGGCGGGCCGCCAAAGTGGCCGCCGTGTGCTTGGATATCAGGATAGCCTGGACCAGAAGGCTGCTGGTGTGGCTGTTGTCCAGGAGGGGGAGGGAAATATTGCTGTCCTTGCTGTGCATGTTGTCCATGTTGGGAAGGACCTCCTGGGGGCGGGGGAGGGAACGAGTTGTTCGAAGAACCATGAGGGCTCCCACCGAAAGAAGAGTTGCCTCCATACTGTTGATGCGAGCCTAGCTGTTGCTGGTGACCTCCGTAAGGGCTATTCTGACCTGGCTGTTGCTGGTGCGAGCTGTACTGTTGGCTTGGACCAGAGTGTTGCTGGCCACCATATTGCTGGTTCACGCCGGACTGTGGCTGATGCGAAGTGAAGGTTTGATGAGAGCCTGGCTGCTGCTGCGACCCGTATAGCTGGTTTTGGTTCGGTTGATGTTGAGAACCGTATTGTTGGTTAGAGCCATGCTGTTGATGCTGGCTCGGGGATGGGGAGCCATAGGAATGCACTCCGGCGGCAGGGGGTGCCGAAGGAGCCGAAGGAGCTGAGCCCGTAGGATTATAGGTTGGAGCCTCGCCAGAGTACGTTCCACCACCACCCTGCTGCTGTTGTGGTTGTTGTCCAGAGCTGTAGCCAAAGTTGGAGTTTTGTCCCTATCACATGATTAGTCTTGCGCGAATAATTTGACACTATTATTGCAAACATACACCGCTGCCATGCTTGCCGCCAAACATGGTTGCGACGCCGCCCATAAGCTGCCCAGCTATGCCTCCCTGGTGATGGCTTGAGTTCTGGTTGGAACTGCCATGGTAGTTTTGGGGGGCTGGAGGCTTCTCTTGACTTGCCGAGTGCATAAAACTTGACGCCAGCTGTCCAACAAGCTTGCCTGCACCTGAGGGCTTGTTTCCCCCATTGCCGCCGCCACTACCACCATGGCTGCCGCCGAGGAACTGATTTGCGAGACCGCCGAGGTTGCCCAATGGACTGGAGCTGTGACCACCGCCGCCGCTACCACCATGACCAGAGTTCTTTCCGCCGAGCAGAGCGTTCATAGCCATGCTCTGACAGTTTGTTAGCATGATTCAATAATATCGAGAAATGCCAAGATGACATACTCCAAGACCCCGTTCACCAGATGGACCATCTACACCTCGGGTCCCATCCGGCATAATTGGTTCCATGGTACCGTCTGCATGGCGCACAGTTTGCGATCCATCGGGATGTGTAATGAGTTCCGAGCGCTTGGGAGCGCCGTAGGGATGTTCACCCTGGGGAGCTGGAGTGTTTCCCGTTTTGGCTGGCTCGGTGGGAACCTCCCACTGCGAAACACCAGTCGACAGCTGGACATAGTAATATTTCTTGCTTGTGCCATCCCATTGAGCGATCCAGCCCGCAGGTAGCGGAGGAGGAGCAAACGTGGGGCCTTCGGCCTGAGGAGAGGCAGGGCCCGTCATGTTTGAGATATGTAAAGATACTGTATGTAGCGGTCGAGGCGGGGAGATGTCGCAAAAGGAGGGGTTGTAGGTGAGGTGAGTAAAGGAGGAGGAAATTGTCGCGTGGTGAGGATGAAGGAATTGTCGAAGACGGAAAGTCCGTCACTGAGCGAAAAGCGCCGCAGTCATGAAGAGTTGTGAAATACAAGAGGCGGGAACAAGACGAGACGAAGTGAGGTTTAGATGGTTTCGCCTCAAGCCCTGGGTGGTGGAGGTTAATAAGGCAGGCTTGGCTTGACTGGGCTAAGCTGGAGGAGGGGCTCCAGGCTCTCTTTTGCCGCCTGAGATCGCGTCCATGGGAAGGGACCATCAGCGAGGGAAAAGCCCACTTTGGGTTGTTGTGCTAGGTTTGATACCGCGCAGTGGCCAAATCAGGCGTCTCCAGTGAGTTGTTACAGCGAGTATCAAATCGACTCATAGACCACAACCAACCCAACATGGCCCAGTGGGCTCAATCAACATTCGACATCGAATTCGTGGATAGTCAGGTTCTACCAAGGTACTTTATCCATCTTAATCCCCTTATCTCTCTTGTGAATATTCTCTAGCAGAACTTGGTTGACCATTCAGTAACATGCACTCTTAGATTCTCCATCGGCTCCATCTCACCATCCAAAAGACCTTCATGACTAGGGTCAGATAGTTGGACAAAACACAGCCCCACCAGCAACCCAGCCTAGGTTCAGTTCCTGACAAAAACTTACCCTCAATGAGTACCGTATACATACTGTCTGATACGGCCATTCTTGACGCCGACGGATATTTAATTACGTAGCCAACCAATCACAACTTTTCACAAGCGTCAAGCCATACTGTGTATGTTGTTGATTTTGGGGTCATGCTAGACAGCTAAGCACCACAGCCCCTCTTGCAACGACACAACACAACACACCAGAATTGGCCTCCAACCTCCACGATCTACTCCCAAATAGTAGTTATGTTTACGTGTCGTAGGCGGCCTCTTCCCGTCGATGGAGGCCCATAACATATCCAACACGCACGTCCCTTCCATTCTTGATTCTGGCTTTACAAGCGGAATTAGAGTAAGGTTGTAAAGCCTACAATTGTGTCATCGCCATTGCCCTCCCCCCTACGGAATATCATTAGGGATTACAAAACTGAGCACAGACTACTTTAGGTACCTAACAGTAAGTACATCACGCTTGGTATTCACTTGTTACGTTCGCTGGGTCTCACATGTAATAAACTATGTTCTACAATTTACAATCACAGCCACGTCGAAACAAGCCTTTGAAAGATCCATGAGTCCGATTCCTATTCTTGTTACTGTACATGAAGACAAAAACTCCTAAATCCTTCCATCCATCCTTCCAGAAGCAAGGTATGTGCTGTTTCGGTCTTGGTTCTTTTTTGTACTCCCTTCTCATGACATTCTGAGTCAAAACTCAGCTCCTGGTTCAAGCAAGTCTTAGACCTGGCGACCTCGGAAGGCGAGTCTGCGGCCGAAACCAAAGGCCATAGCTGAAGTCTTGTTGCCAGAGCAGGTAGTACCAGCGGCCATAGACTGAACAACAGACCATCGACCGGAAGCGCAACGCTGGTACTTGGTTCCGCCAATGCAGTTCCATGCACCCTCATCGCTGCAAGCAGCACCAGCGGTCTCTTCAGAACCTGAGCCAGAGCCACCCTCACCTGCACCCGCGCCAGGAGCAGTGGGAGTGGTAGGAGCAGGCTCGGGGCTAACAACACTAGTAGGAGCAGGCTGGCCTCCAGTTCCAGGAGCGGGCTTGGTCATGGTCAAGAGAGTGCTCGTCTCAGCACCACCTCCGTTGGCGGGAGTTGAAGGAGCAGCAGGGGCACCAGTAGCCTCAGCAGGTTGAGAGACAGTGACGAAGACACCTCCGGGACTATGAGTTTGTGAGCCAGGGGAATTACCAATAGAAGAGGGAGAGGGTTCATACGCTGAAGGGGCGCCGGCAGCGGGAGCTGATGGCTGAGCAGCAGGCTGAGTCTGGGTAGGGGCAGCAGGGATACTTGGGGCAGCACCGTTGTTGCCACCGTTGTTACCACCAGCAGAGCCGTCAGCGGGAGTGCTAGGAGCAGCGCCGTTGTTACCACCATTATTACCATCACCAGAACCAGAACCAGAACCAGAGCCGGAGCCGGAGCCGGAGCCACTACCAGATCCAGCCTTGCCGCAAGTACCCTTGGGACCAGCAGTCTTCTGGGAGTCGTTGCTCACATCGGGACCAGGATCAGGGAATTCAAGATCAGAAGACTCCTCGGTAGTGCAGCCGTTGCCGACGTTAGCAACGAACATCTCAGGGCGGTTGCTCATGGCTTCTGCTCGCTTGCCAGAGCCACCACCAATAGTGACGGCAGCGCAGTTCATGTACATCTCACGGTTACCGATCTGGTTGAACCAGGACCAGGCGAAGATAGCCTCACCGGATGGAGCGTCGCTGGGAACCTTGAAGTCGAAGGTGGTGGTACCGGCGCCAGGACAGTTGCCGATGTATGAGTGGATGACCTTCCAAGACTTGCCCTTGTCGTAGGAGAGGGAAGCCTGGCAACTGCCACCACCGTGATTAGCACCACCGGTGATGCTCATATTGTACGAACCGCCGGCTTCCCAGTTTGCGACGGAGGCACCCTCCTTGGTGCCAAAGAGAGAATGGTAGCCCTTGCAAGGGAAGTTGGCGCCGCTGGCCTCGAGAGGGGCGGTCATGCTGTAGTCGACATCGCTACCAGCATTAGGGTTGGCCTTTGATTTGAAGGGAGGAGGGTAAATCATTTCCATATGTGCCTGGGCTAGACCAGCCAGACCGAGGCAGACGGCGAGAGATGAGAAATGCATTTTGGCGTTGTTGAAAAAAGTCTGGTAGAAATGAAAGTAGAGTGCGAGGGTATCTCGGGAAGAAATTGTTGTCAACACAAGTGTGTTGTTGTTGAGTGTTGCTCAGAGATAACGTTGGAGTAAAACCTTTTGTTGCCGAGTCTTGGTGAATGAAAGAATCTAGCTTGAGCAAAAGGATCGAAGCCGTTTTATACTGGAGCCTGGCTCGTTGTTCTAAGTTTTTGGGGCTGTTCGTTGTTCGAGTGAACTGGTAATGAATGGTGAACCACGGGTGCCGGTTCTATTGCAGTCGTTGTTGTTCGCTAGTCGAACTGTGAATCAAAGGATTGTGGGTTATTCAATAACAGCGTTGGTAAAGAAAGTGACGAGGGACAATAAAATCCAACACGAGCAAGGTGAAGAATATCTGTTACTGTGCGGTAGAAGAGGAAAACAACAGTAACTGTGCACGAGCAGTGACAAGCAGTGACAGGCACAGGTAGGTTAAGCGGTTGTGTTTTCTCGAACAGGTCGGCGGCGTCGGACGGGAGGCTCCAGGTGACACAAGGCCGAGTTCTTGTACGTTATTCAGTCGGTGAGTTGAAGGTTATTGTTCAGGAAAAGATGCCAGTGTCCGTTACAAACAGGATGAACTGGGATAGAAGAAATGAAGAAGTTTCTTGAATATGAGGGAATGTATCCAGCCCGTCAAGGGAGAGTCAAGAAGAAGAAAAAGTGAAGAAGAAAGAAGCCAAAAAGGGACCGTCTGGAGATAGAATCCTGAGCTTTGCTGCAGATAGAAGGAAAGAAATCGGATTTTGGAGGTTGGGAGGGACCTCTTATGTAGTACGATCCATAACCACTCTACCCACCATGTCTGGCAGGTCAGAATGTTTCAGTCGTTTCGTTTCGGCTGCCTCTAAGCCAAGACACCGCACATAGCAGAGGCAATAACTGGACACATCCATGATAGTAGTTGACTAACTAATCCATACCAATCGTCCCCTGAATCGCAGCGCGGCAAAGGACGAGCGAATTAATCGCTCTCGTTGTCCTTCTTGCCCCCTTGTAGACTCACAAACCCAGGCCTCCTACTCCACAGAGCATAAACTACCCAACTACACAGCCCGGAAGTAAGTGCCATCAAGAGGTGGGAGGGTCTCTTAGGATCGACGTTATTCCCTTGACTCGCCAGGAACAGTTCTCGGGGAGCGAAGCGACTGGCGGTGGAAGCGTCTCGACTGTGGGCGTCTATGTCGCATGTGTCTGGGGACCCCCTTTGGAGCTGGCGCCTAATGGCAAACAGATGATGGATCTCCTATTTGGTAGTCACGTCATGGTCCTTCTGATACACACTACCTATGCATCCTTGCTGTATTCTTTTTTTTTTTTTTTTCCTCGCTTCCATTACTTGCAAGGCATGTATCTCATGCCATTGTCTTTCTTCTTGTCTCTTGTCAAAGAAAATGTTGATGTAAAAGAAAAGTGGCACCCCCTGGACCGACACGCCGGGCCAAGAATTCCAAACCGATCTTTTCCCCACATGCCCTTGCACACAGACTCCTAGGTTATCATGCTCAATTGAAGCCTCTAAGCCTCTAAGCCTCTTAGGCGTGTAGACAAATACTGGACAAGGGACGAGCGACACCTGATACACGAGTTATTGGTCTAGCCCTTTTTCCTTTTACTAATTGTCTTTCTTTCCGTATGAATTTATCATGTGCTCTAATTAAAATTTGCTTTTCATCTCGTAATACCTCATCTTCAACTATGGGACTCTTGCATGTGCTGCTGCTTCTCTGCATCGACCTGCCTGCTTCGTAGATCTCTTATGCCGTGTTTGCCTGCCATGCGCCGGGCTACATGATGTGAGACCTGACGCGGCCCGTTTGTCGCCTTTATTGCCATCTAATATCTGTTTATAATGATATTCCCTGCTGTTTCGTTGTTTCGATCCTCCTTTATGCTCCTCCTCGCCGAAATATCCGTCTCGCCTTCAAATAGAAAGAATGACATCCTTTCAGCATATCCAAACTAGAGACAAATTCTGTTACGGGTGTAAGTCGTCAAATCGCAAGGATTGGTCCGCCTTTCGCCTTCGTTAAAGGCCCGAGTTCCGCACTTCTCTTTTGGTCAAGAGGGGAAACAGGGATGAAAGGATGAAGCAAGCCTACGTGACGGGCTAGGGTCATCTCAGCCAATCATGACTTGAACCATACCCTGTCGCTTCAAAAGCCACCCGCGTCCTAGAAATGTATTGATTGGGCTTGTACCTGAGTGAAACACACCATCTGCAATGGCTTCAGGGGAGCCAGATCGAGCAACGACGATCCTTTCACCTGGGATGAAATTTATCTCTATTCTAACTGAAGCAAAGAAGAGAAAACATCATGCATTTTGAGATTTGCAATTATCAATAGGATCAACTAGATCTTAACGACTTGCCTATTGAGGATACTCGTAAGAAATCCACAGACCAAACCAGCATGACCATACGTAATAACGCAATCTACAACTATCAAAGGTGCCAATCTCGAAACCCAGGTTATTACGACTCAAGGAGGTCTCCTCAAGCTTGACATGAGTCCACGTGAAGTCGCGCGATGACAATGGTCCCTTTGATCGGTTCGCCACGGTCCAAAAAATTTCAATTCAAATGATATCATGATGCCTCTGGGTGGAGCACGTGAGTCTTTGTTCTTAAGTGCCAGCGATGCTTGGCTCATGGTTGAGCGACAAATTAGAGACATTGAATGACAGGTGAGGCTGAGGCAAGACAACAATTTAGCCAACCATGATAATACCTACCATGGCCAGAAAGAATTTGAACAATCAGAACTGCAATGGCATAACCCTTCTTGAATAAAATTACAACATCTTACTTCCCCAGCGTGAAGATAGGCAACAATGCAGAATCAAGAATCGTCCGATACAGCTTCATATTCTGCATCTACCCTGCAGACATAACCAGCCGCTGTTGTCGACATGCACTTCATGCCAATCAACCAACCATAGCATAAAACACAGCAGAGCGATCATCGTCACATGAATCTATGCGCTGTGCACATGCAAAGTGCAGATCTAATCCGACATTGATCAAGGTTCCGGGATCAATCACTCCGAGCGATTCGAGCATTTCTTGTGACTTGTCCACCAGGTAAAGCCGATTTGTTATTTCCCCCTGTAGGGCAGGGACCGTTGTTAATGATCGTCTGCCAGGGGCACCCACAGTTCCAAGCCTCCAACGGCTGAAGCCTGAACGGTTCCCTTGACGCCTCAACCGGCTGGAGCAGGGAAGGATGGAAATGCAACGTTGCTGTCACTGGCCATAGCGTTTGGAATAATAAAGATGAACTCTAAAATTCGGAAATAAATGAATGGAATGGAGGGTAACAGACTCACATACATTAAGTCAATTATATAGAACCATATTGTTGCTATTATGGAAGTAAGGTGGGTATAGGTAAACGGAGGTAAGGTAAAGGCTTCCACTACTACCTAGTTAATCCAGGTCGGGTAAAGTTAGCTGCCGAGCTGGTGGCTTTAACATAGCCGCTGTCATCCACTAGACCCTTATTTTTCTTCTCTCTGCCCTATCAAGTCTAAATTAATCGGTATACTAAAAGTAATATTCCATCTGGCTTGGCGTGTTCTTTTCTTATCGATCTTCCTTCTCACGGCATTGTCCGGAAATGTTCAGCCGTATTCCTTGGCCCATCCCCTGTTTTAACAGGGACTTCTGTGTTTGAAAAGTCGCCAGGGTTGCGAATGGCGTGAGTTCCCACTCACCCTTATCCAGCCGCGCGTGTATGCATGTGAGAACTGTAAAATCATGGAAGACGCTGAACTGTAAATAGCCGAGGTACCTACGGTATCGATGTACCGTACCTACCTCCTCTGTCTCTTTCTTGACGGTGAATTGGTAAGCCAAGGCCCTCATGATCTCTTCTTCGGCCAACTTCCCCCTTCTTCAAGTATTCTTCCTCTTCCAGTAAAAGGTCCGTCGAACGTCTTTTTAGCGACCTGGTATTGAAAAGCTATGGTAATGTCATAGTTGTCTTTGCCGAAATCTAGTTGGTATTAATACAGTTCTACATCGTACGCATTGTTCAATAGCAAACCGACGTAGATATTGGTGAGGAATCGATCAACGTTGTGAGATACCTTTACCACAATGTTCAGCTTCACACGAGTCTATCGCACAGAGTTACAAACTGCGTGCACAAGTGAAACAAGCACGGATATTGATTGTCCTGTTTTATTTTACCCCCAAATTCGTGATGCGTTGCAGATGGTTAGACAATGCTCAATGGGTGAATACCTTTGCTACCTTGCTATTCGCCGTCTTTGCTTTTGCGTCGCGTCGCATGATTTTGTCAATTCGACTACTCTTTCCTTCTCCTCACAAAGAGACCAACACTGTGGTCTTTTAACTGCCTCCTTTGCACTACTCCTAGCAAATACTGTCAAAGATCTGAAGAAATAAACTATTCAGCAACCACTGGACCACCCTCAATAGTGAAACCCAATTAGCTCTGGCTTTTACTTTGAAAACGGATTTGCAGCGAGCGATTCTTCTAATCAACATCCGCTCTCTTTTAGGCGATAGAACCCTACCCTCCAGCCTCACCTACCATCCCAGGCTACTCCTCAGGTAACGGGGGCCGCCAGTCCAGATGCTTGGTGTTCGTGTCCCCATGCCAAAGTTGTCCAGGCTATTGACCTAGCTTGTTCGACTACGCTTCCTCAATGCTTGTTCGCTCGATGAAGTACCGAGAACAGAGAGTAGTGCTCTGACGCTCCAATTGCTCACCGCTCTCACGGTACAACCAGACAGCATCGCGAACAGCATTGCCATCACGCCAACATGATAGCGGATGGAAAATACAAATGTCGTTTCATCTCTTCCACAGTTGACACCGTCCATCGACCCAATGATTCATTTGCTAGCCCAAATACTTAGGCCATCCGAGGCTCAGGCCTCCTCCCATCTAAGCTCTTGTTGCGTGACGTCGCACGAAAGTCCTATATTGATCTCATATGCAATGATTCGCACGCACCAGTGACTTCAAAGAACTCAGACCCCGAGATAATTGTGTGGCAGTCTATATCGGCGAGGCCGCTGCCCAGAAAGGCCCTGTTAAGTACTGCACTTTATAGCATGCAAACACGAAGGGGAAACTCGATGTTGAGTGTGGAATTTTATTTGGCTTCCTCAGAAGCCTCAGAAGGTCGAGGTTGGTTGGTAACAGGCACGGCGTGGTTGGCTTGGGGCGTCTGGTGTGTTCCTTGGCCGCTATAACCCTTGTTATAGTTGCCACCGCTTCGGTGCTGTCCACCATACTGGTGGCCCTGCTGTGGACTTGTGCCAAAGTGCTGAGGCACAGGGCTACCATATCCGCCCCTCACTACACTGGCGTTAGCCACTTGTTAATTTCATTGTTTGGAGACTGGTGTTAGCATGACTTACTCGGACCGCCTTGCTGGCTTGGGTTAAAAACCGGCTGATTGTACTGAACGTTGGGGCTCATTCCATACATGGGCTGCCCTTGTTGTGATCCCTGGTGAGCCATCATCGGCGCCGCGGGACGACCAGGGCTAGGATAACCATTAACACCAGGCACTGGCTGAGGTCCAGATGGGGGCATGAATTGCGGGTGTCCTCCTGGATACATCATCTGGGGGGCAGGAACCATCCCTTGAGGTCCAGGCATGAACTGCTGAGGCATCATCATCGGGCCACCCATCTGGCCCTGTTGAGGAGCCATGTATTGATGATTGTTAGAGAAGTTCCGGAATTGGTTCATCTGAGGCGTACCAGGTCCCATAAAAACTGCCTGGTTATACGGCACTTGCGGAGAATTGTAAGCTACAGGCACGTTACCGAGGCGAGGTGAAGCAAAAGACTGAGCCGAATTCGAGTGCATCATCCGGTGATCATCGTTACCATATGGCGGATGAGGAACATGGCCATGCTGAGGTGTGTGCATCTGCATGGGAGGCATGTGAGGTGACCCCCGAGGAGCCATGCTATGCGCCCCCTGCTGGAGGTGGAAAGGCAGTTGGTGTTGGTGTGGGATTTGGGGAACAACATGCTGAGGGTTAGGGGTAGCCAATGCAGGGCCACCAAATGGCTGGCGCTCGAAGTATTCCTTGTAAGTCAAGTGCATGGTAGACTCGGGCTTCTCATTGTCTTGAAGCTGTCGCCATGTAGGCAGTGTATCGAAAGAAGGGCGCAGACCGGCATTCTCATCCCAGTTTCTCCCTTGAGGGGGTGTCAAGGTCTGAATATGAGACAGTATATAACACTTCTTGACATCGATGGCCTTTGTCTTGCGTCGGATGAGTTGACCATCAGAAACGGCACTGTTTGACGAGGCATCAACATGGTTAGCAGCAGATCGAGGACTCGAGGCTGCACTGGCGTGGCTATTGGGATTGAAGGCAGCCGCGAACGGGCTAGGCCTAAATTCGTGGCTGTTAGGGTTCAGCTTTGCACCCATGTGGCTGGGGTTACCGCTGAGGCGTCGGTTATAGCTAGATTCAACACCGCTGGCCGGCCCTGTTGGAGGAGCGCGCGTTTCTTGACCAGGAACGTGTCCCTGATGGGGTGCAGGAGGTTGGGAATATTTCTGTTGTTCGACGCTGCGAAGCCGCTGGGCCAGAGTGCCAGTTTGTTGCTGAGGAGGCATATGAGGACGGTTGTTTCGATACTGCTGTCCATGATAAGGCTGCTGAGTGTATTGCTGGCGAGCACCAGGATGGCGAGGCTGCCCCCCGGCTGCAGGTGAAGGCTGAGCGCCAGCTGGACCACGGACTGCTCGGGTATCATTGGGAGGAGCCGATGCACCAGCTGTGGCTGGTGCACCTTGACCAGAGGTTTTGGCTTGGGAGTCTTTTGAGGGAGTGGCCTTCTCCTTAGTTACAGCGCTAGCCTTGGCCTTGGCCACCTCTTCGGCATTTTTGATAGCCTTGGCCTGAATCTCCTGTTGCTTGAGGGGATCCTTGGCGATGATGGAGACCAAATCTGTAGGAACTGGAGTTGAAAGTTTGAAAGAGTTGGCAAATTTCTTCAACTCAGTCAACTTGACCTCCTTGTCCTGCTTGGCTTTGTTGCTTCGCGCTTTCTCAGCATTTTGTCGTTGCTGACTGGCAAACGTCTTAAATTCTTTCAACACATCGTGTTCGACTGTGGAAGTAGCACTGGGAGCAGGAGCAGCCTGAGCTCCAGGAGCTGGGGCAGCTTTAGTGGTATCACCTGCGGTCGTCTCAGTCGCTTTACCGTTGGCAGGCCTTGAGTCATTGGTCGGAGGCTCTGTGCCCTTGGATTCTGCAGGAGCTTTCTGTACATCAGTTTTCGGAATTGACCCGTTCTTGTTAGCGTCGGAAGACTGAGTTTTGGCCTCTTCAGGAGCTGGCGTAGACTGCTTTTTGGGTGGTGCCTTGATCTGAGAAGAAATGATAGCAGGGTCAATAGGGGCACCTTTGACAGTGGATTGAGCTGCGGGTGCTCGCTTGGCTGGCGGAGTGTACTTGTTCTCGCGCCCAGCCGACAGAGGCGGGAAGTCTTGGCGCCTAACACCACTGTATCTGTTGAAGCATCATCGTTAGCCATTCGAACAAACGGCCGAAAAGGGGGTAACTACTTGTCCTCTTCATCACCCCCATCATCTCCACCGACGTAGTCCATGATACGTTCCTCAGCCACGTGAGCAGTAGTGGGCGCACTGCGTTCAATTTCCCGTGCCTTCCTGTCTGCGGCAGCTATCCTCTCTCTGTATTCAGGATGATTCTTGTCGATAGCGGTGGTGTAGAAGTTCTCGTCATAATTGGTTTTCAGTCCAAAGAGCCTCTCGTTCTCAGCGAACTGGTCCCAAGTACCGCTACCACTGGACTTGTCGAGGCTGCCATTGAAAGTATCGTTTGAATCAGGAACCCAAGGTTGAAGAACTCGCTCATTACCGAATCGGTTTTTTGAGATGGCTGTATCGGTTCGAAATCCAGTTCGGCTTCCTGCATCGGTCAAAATTAGATAATTGCACTTGCTCAGGAGAACTGTACAACGAACCATTTTGCTTGCCCCCAGAGCCCCCACCGGCTATTCCATCCTTCTTCGGAACGGGCATGTCGGAAACGCTCCAGTCGTTGTGTAAGTCTATAAAAGAGAGTCAAGCTTTGTGAAGCTCGGCCACCATTCAGGTAACCAAAAAGTAGCTCAAGTGACGATGCGGGTAGAATCTGGCGTTTTCGTTTGGACTCGCAGACGGACGGGAAGCAACTTTGCGATTCTAAGTAGGCAGTTGTTAGCCTTTCAAGTGTCCTCAATTTGCGTTTGAATAACGCAAATGGCGTGGAGAATAGAGCCCAGCAATACACTGATAGAGGCCACGTCCTGATACCATGACATGACTACTGTGGATTACCCGGTAACCGTGGGGTTTGAGGGTGCTGGATAAGGGGAGATGTCAAGTCGACTTGATAGAAGGGGAGGGGGATAGGTCATAATGCAAGCTCTTACTTTGCGATGACTGCCGAGGAGGCCAATAAATAGTCGGGCGCGTGCGATGGCTGAGTAGCTGGGCTCAATCTGCTGGGCCAAGGCCGGAGCTTATAGTAAGTTGACAACCGCTCGGTTCTGACTCAATCCTGAGAAAGTTAGTAAACGTATGCTAAATCAATATAGAAAGCCGTTTCTGATCCACTGGATAGAATCCCGGCGAACGTTGTGTGCTTAAGACCAGGAAACGGTAGGGAAGATCAAGGCGAGCATTTGTGTGAGGAGTAGCGAAAAGGCGGCTCAAACGAAAACGCTGTCAGGAATTCGGGCGAAGAAAGTTAAAGACGGGGGGCTCGAGTGGTTTTACCTCGCAGGGTCTCTAGAGACAGAAAAAAAAAAATCCAGATACAATGATCTAGACTGTCGTCCAGCTCGTGTGCTGTTACAATTGCCTCGCAATGGGCAATAAGAGCATGGAGTGGATGCGGAAAAGGAGGGTTTTGAATCGTGGTTGGGAGGGAGAGTTGAGACGATGGGCGACGAGGACTTGGTGGTAGGTCAAATTGGTGGTTGAGGCTTGGGGGACCTGACCAGGAACCTTTATTTTTTCTCAGGACTCAAGCACTCAGGGAGGTAGGTACCTTACGGTACGGCGGAGTATAGTACAGGCCAGCACAGTAGTGGAGGTCAGGTCAGGTTAGGTACTTGGGCACTAGGTAGTAGATAGGTAGAGAACGCCAGTTGGAGGAAATACAGGTCAAAGTCACCTCCACTGCCACTGGGCTCAAGTCCTCTCTCAGTTACTCAGGGACAGCAGCGGAATAGCTTTTTCCTGACGATGTAGAAAGGGGTCCCCTGTTTGGTCTTAAATCCCTAGTGACAAACACATCGGTCTATTGTGAGCCCTGCGCTGTGATTTGATCAATGTCGTGTGTCTGAATACCTGTGCAGTTGAAAATATTGTGGGTCGCTTTCGAAAGTTGTGGTTTGTGAGTTCCTAAAGTGCTATTTCAATATTGGATGACTTTGGATAGGGGACTATGAAGTCATGAATAGGCAAATCATGGACTTCTAAAGCTAGTAGAAACTACAATATGCAGCGCCATGTAAAATTGCGATGGAATAGTGAGGCAGCTTAGCCGTTCCATCGTCTTCTAATAAGAAAGCTTGTATGTCTGCTAAAGTGGCAGAGTGGGCGTTGCTGGGGATGCAGTGGAGAAGCTGCTGCATGGGGGATACAGTACAGTGCGCATAGCATCCATAGACTACCTACTAGTTACTATAAGGTATCTTCAATCTTGCTCTTGCGAAGCATCTTATCTTCACCAACAGCATGCAAAGTCCCGTTCAATGGGTGAGCGCAAGGCGTGAGAGGCTATGATTCATAATGGCGCAGCGTTGGTGGTACAGCTTGTGCACCCACGAATACGATGCTGACTGCAAGTTCGGGGCAACCCTAGCTTTTGAACATATGAGTGGTTGTAACAATTTGACCGGTTCTAGCTTCGCCGCGTTGAAGGTGAAAGTTTTCAATGGATGCCAGGTTACGGCCCGGAGAATAATGAGGGGCTAGAAGAGGCTTAAGTTGCCTTCAACGATTGCGGCCCGAAGCGGATGCCTGGTGAGGGCTATCTTTGAAACTCTCTTGTGACTCTTTACTTGAAACCACGCGATCCTGAAAGTATCAGTGTGTCGTGTTTGAGCGCAACAACTCAACCTGTCTTCACGACAGATGAGCGCTACAAAGTTCCCGTGTAACGTAAAATTGATAATGGAGACAAAAGAGCCTAAAATGGATCAAAGGATTTCTACTACAAATATTCACCAAAAGGTCATCTTCTCCCTCATCTCTTCTAAACTATTGGTACAAGTTTTTCTCTCTCTTGGACCTCCATTTATACTCGCAGACCAATATCCTCAGCGTAGGGCAGCACGAACAGATCACCGACAGTTGAAACGGTGGCCTTACCCTCAAGAAGAGTCTTGGCGGCCTATACAAGGAATTATTAGTCTTATGGAAGTGTTGGATCAGGTCAGGGTAAGATCTTACAGTCTTAATGGATTCAGTGGAGACGCCATCGATAGCCTGTGCGAGGGCAGCAGAGTCAAATGGCTTGCCGCTATTGACAATACCAGAGCCGGCGAGGACAATACTGGGTTGTCGGAGTTGAATTTGGTTCAGAAGGTTGAACTTGGCGTTGGCAACGGCCTTCTTGACATCCTCCTGGCTGGCTTGGCCATCAGCTATGCTCTTGAGCACCTTAACAGTCTCCTCAGCACCCTTGCGGACGGAGGCGGCGGGGCCGCTGAGCTGAACAGCAAGGAGACCAGCGTCGGAGTAGGTCAGGTTGGAGGTGTTGACAGTGAGACCGGAGGTGCCAGCAGTGGCCTTGGCCAGCAGGCTGAAGCCAGGAGCCCACTTGATAGTAGACTGACCACCGAGAAGAGCAGCCAGCACAGCATGCTCAGGCTTGGCGGAGTTATAACCGGAACCGGGGAAAGCAATGACAACGGAGTTACCAGCACTGGAGCTTGTTCGCTGCTCACCACCAAAGTACTTAGTGGCATCGGTCTTGAGGGTTTGGCCACTTCGAGGGGTGGAAGGTATATCCTTAAAGAACTGGCCAACCCACTTGGAGAGAGAATCGGGAGAGGCACCGTCGGCGACGAGAGCAATGTTGGGCTTAGAATAAGCAACATCGGCGTAGCTGGCAATGTACTCCTCGTTCAAGTACTTCTGGTAGGGAGTCGAGGAGCTGGGGAGGAGGGAGGAGCCGAGACCAGTGTGGAAAGCGATAGCGTGGGCGTTGTCGAGAGCAGTGGCGGCGACGTCGGCGTTGAGGGCACCCTGCTTAGCGTGGAGGACACGCTCGACATCCTCGTGAAACTCGTGGGCTAGTAATATGCGTTAGTACAGCCCAAGTATATATATACCGTACCATTAAATGTCTACTCACTGGTGTACTTGGTTAGGGAGATGACCTCAGCGAGGAGCTCAGTGAAGTAAGGCAGATCCTCGCGGAGAAAGCTAGCCTCGACAACAATAGCCTCCCTGGAGTGAGAGGAAGCCAATTGACCGCCAAGAAGCTCAGATTCGCGAGTGATGCGAAGACCAGATCGTCGCTGGGTGTTCTGCGATGAGCCGGCAAATTAACTCAAGTCCCTGGGTTCCATTTGATGCTCTCGTCTCTCACCTTGAAGGCAAACTCGGCCAGGCCAACAGAGAGGCCAGGAAGAGGCTGATAACGAGTACCGGCCTTGGCCACAACAGCGAGCTTAGTAGTAGGACCTTGAGCATCCCGTGAAGCAACCTTGAGGCCAGTCACATCCGAGGTCTCGTATGATCCAGTCGAAGCAGCGGCGGCGTAGGTTCGTCGCTGGACGCGGCAGGTCTGGCGGGCAGCCTGCTGCGCAGTTCGCGCAAGGGACGATCTCGAGATCATATTCGCGGGTGATGGCGTAGGCAATTGGCGATCCTTCGGCCGTCTGGGTGAAGCAATTGATCTCCAAGAGAAGTGCCTCGTCGAAAAGGTCCCGTCTAATTTTCGGGCTACGGGGACGAGAGAGAACATCACGTGATTGTCTCCGGTCAGCCAGATTTGCACCCGCGGCATTGGCCCAGCGTCACTTCAGCGACTTTGGAACTACCTTTAGCGCTAATAAGGTACAGAGTAGGCAGGAAAGAATGAGTGGCACTGGACCCCACCCAACTGCTGACTTACACCAGAGTCGCGGGCAAAAATTAAGTTAACGATTCATTAGCATTTGCACCAAAAAAAAAAAAAAAGCATCCCAGCATTCTCTCTCTCGATTATCTTCCACCTTCTAACCTTACAACCAGCATTACTGATAACAAAATTCTCGATACATTCTGCTATAGGCCCCCCTTGCTTCGTTATAGATTTTGCCAATCAATGACGTTACGGTAGCAACTGTGGAAGCTCTAGAGATAGTGAGAGGATCTCTAGGAGCAAGCAATGCTCGTTGTGAGTCGAAGCAGCTCGACAACCATCAAAGACAGACCAGCTAACAGTCTTTCCACAACAGACAAAACATGCCGCTGAGCTTTGTGCTCTCCTAGTTAATGATCTACATGGGGAACTCCCTTCAGTACGTAATCTTTTGTCTCATATATGCTTGTTTATAAGTGAATTCGTGGGGCTGACTTGATCGTCGCAAGCAGCGAATTTTGAATGCGCTACTCACCAAAGGCCGCTCGACCATTGCGCAACTGGCCCAACACACGTCTCTCACGCCGCGATACTTACGAAATGGCCTTGCTGTTCTGATACAACAAAACCTTCTTTACCACTACACCGATCCTGATACCGATGTCACCAGCTATCAAGCCAATGCCAATGCCTGCTATAACCTAATTCGATCAGGGAAAATCTTGGATGTAATTGAGAACCAATATGGGATCCCGGAACGGGAGCTTGCGCAGACTTTGATGCAGCTGGGTCACGCCCGAATTGCGGATCTTTCCCAGGCTTTCGGCTCAAGGGCGCCCAAGCTCAATGGTCATACCAATGGTGAACATAACTCACATGACGGCCTCATCGAGTCAGAAAGCCACTTGAACTCCGTTCTTGTTCGTCTGATTCGAGCAGAAATCATCGAGACTGTACGGCCCGAAAGCTTCCGGAACCCTATGGATGTGTATCGTGAAATTGAAGACGAGGTTACCAAACCCCGGCCAGGTGAAAAGGTTTCCAAAGGGAAAACTGAGGCGCATCGCGAGGTCATCGAGCGCTCTAGAACGTTTAGAGACCAGCCCAAGACTCTAAAACGTCAGCTTGACATGAGCGGAGGTCCTAAGCCAAAGAGACGGAAACTTGTCAATGGAACATCACAAAATGGCCATGAATATGATGTTCCTAAACTGAACGTAAGAGAGCCCAAATGGTTTGCATATGAATTTCTCACTGACATACAATAGCCAAATGTGGTGGTCAAGATAAACTACGAAAGATGCTTGGTTGAACTACGGAATCAACGACTTGCAGAATTCGCAACAGAAGAGCTAGGGGAAGTTACTGGTGAAGTCTACCGCGCAGTGCTCGATCTTCTGACTTCGGATTCCCCGAGATGCCAGCTTGACCCTCTCCTTGACGAAGCGGCACCTGGACAACAACCGACTGTGACGACTATCGACATCTTCGAGCATCTGGACGAAACTGTCAATGTGCAAGCCGGGATTGGCAAGGCTCCGAGGGACAAAATCGACTCACAGAGCGCTGAGAGGATCAGGGAGACAGCGCCGGAGTCAGATGACGATTCTGACGATTCAGATGCTGGTCCTCCCGGTCGAAGAAAGACATTCGACGTTGATGATGAAGACGATGAATGGGCTGACGACGACAATGGCGGTACGACCAACGGGGAACAAGAAAACAGAGTAAGATTCGAAGATGCTACAAATGGAAATGATAGTCGAATTTCCCAAATGCGCCGGCACCTTCTGCTCCTTGCAGAGAGTAAATACCCGTTCATCCGTCACTGTGGGATGTATGGACGTGGGCAGTGGACAGTGGACTTTGGTCGCCTTGTTAGCAAGCTGCGGGAAACCGAGTTGGACGCTATCATTGAACAATCCCACGGCCGTCACGGTCTACGTCTGACGCGCATTCTCCGGGAGAAGGGCAAACTTGACGAGAAGATGCTTCCAGCCGCTGCACTCATGAAGAAGGGTGACGTGCAAGGCAAAATGCTTGCGATGCAGATGGCGGGTATAGTGGATGTTCAAGAAGTGCCGAAGGATAGCAGCCGACTTGCTAACCGAACGCTGTTCTTCTGGTATTTTGACAAAGAGCGAGCCCAGACGCAGGCATTGGATGACATCTACAAGGCTATGCTCCGCTGCCTCCAAACTTTAGAGGTGGAACGCCATAAGGAACGAAACATTCTTTCATTTGTCGAGAGGAAGGATGTGCAAGGCAAGGAAGAGGAGGTCATGACCGCAGAACATTACAATAAGTACAACAGGCATCTAGAGGTACAGGACAAGCTTCTCGGGCAGGTCATGAGGTTAGATGAGTTGGTATCTGTGCTTCGTGATTATTGAGGAGATGAAAGGAGGGGCTAAGGCTTATATTCCTCTTGACTCGAACTCAGCTTGTAATTGTTAGACCAAGTCAAAACTCGGGGAACCTCTTGCCTAGTAAGATCTTCTTATGGTATATGACTGTCTAATAGGAATTAGTAGTTGGCATGAGTACTGGCGTTGGGGTGTGGTTTCGGCCTTGTATCATATATGCATCCATACCTTGGGCAAACCACAAAGAAGAAAAAAATCGCGATATATCTCTTTGTTTGACCTACTCTTTACCTTTAACCTTGATTCTATTATGTGTTTTAGTGAAGGCTAGATCGAGTTTTGCGAAAGTGCCGGTAATGGACATGACGCATGGATGCTTATCGGAGTCCCGTCACTTATGCGTATGCCGTCGGTATTCATTATTCGAGTGATATGTGACTAGAATTATACAGGTCGGTCACCAATATTGACTGGTATATCTTTCTATAGGTAGTCTTGTTCTTCGTTATGATATTATGATATTAGATCGAGAGCTGTATTTGAAGTAGTAGGCTCCTTTGAGCTACCTTTCACTGTTTCGGGGCAGACGACCTCAGCGTTCCCATATAGGACCCCTCGGCCCTCGGAAGTAATGCTATCCGGGCCTTGTGTTATTGCTTCCGGCATGACTGTAGGCTTTATTAAGAGTTCATTATTTTTTAGGTAGGTTAAGACGGTTATGATAGCCGATCGACTTTTGTGATTTCTCCAAGGACCACAAAATTAACGGAAAGCATCGTACAGACTCAAACGGAGCGTCTCAAGCACGCTACTGGCCAATAATGTACCATTCGAGGTGGTGGGGTATGGCCACTAGCGTTTATATTTATTAGTAGAAGGTAGCAGAATGTTCCCAAGACCTGATTTGAAACTGTAAGGGCTTTTGATAGTACTTCCTGAGGTATACATTATCACGGCTATAGGGTACCGTGATTATTTTTGTAGTGGCTGGGTAAACTGTGGCTTGTGCTTGGTGTCAGGGGTTGTTGAGGTCCGAGCTTCAATAGTGGAGCCTCTCAGTAGAGGGGAAAAAAATCGTATGGAATCCGTGGGTAGACAGTCAGCTCCACGATTCTCCGACGTCGGTACAAGCGCAAAAACGCCAGAGCGATTTAGCAGGGATCAAGAAGAAGCCCGGGGGATTCCCAAGAACCAAAAAGAGAAAAGTGCCCTGGGCGCCTTTGGAAAAATTTCCCAAGCAGCCAGCTCTTGAGTCTTATACCCGAACTCTTTGCTCTCGCGACAAGCTCACGATTCTGTTTTCTTAAAACCTTCGTGATACCCTTGGGAGCCATTGTCAAAGCAGTATCCTGGTTAATATTCTTCTCTAACTCATCAAGATGTCCCCTCCCGTCGCTGCTGGTCGCGAGAAGGAGTCTGGCCTGGCTCGTGTCCTCGGCTCCGGTACGTTTCGCTCCAATTGAAACACACGACAATGCCATTGCTTACACTTTCTGCAATCAAATATGTCTGGTTTGGACTGACAATATTTCACAGGTTCCGCTGGTATTGCTGAGTTGGCCGTCTTCCATCCTGTACGCAACCCCGCCTATGATTGAGCACATTCAACTGCAACAAATCTTCGAATTGCTCGCTAACCCCTCCATAAGGTCGATACCATTGCGAAACGATTGATGAGCAATCAGACTCGTGTAAGAATTGCTACCTATCTTGATTCGGGCTTATGAATAAGGTGTTGATTGCTATACCAATAGATTTCCGGCGCCAGCGAGTTGAATAAGGTTATCTTTAAGGACAAGGCTACCGCTCCCTTCGGACGAAAGTTCGTTTCTCTCTTTCCTGGTCTGGGATACGCTGCCGGTTACAAGGTCCTCCAGCGTGTGTACAAGTACGGTGGCCAGCCTGTTGCCCGTGATTTCCTCTCCAAGAACTATGGAGCCGACTTTGAGAATGCCTTCGGCAAGAAGACGGGCAAAGCCATCATGCACTCGACTGCTGGAAGGTAGGATATGAATACCCATGTTCCTCGAAGAGCTTGAACTAATCTGCCCCGCAGTTTGATCGGAATCGGTGAAATTGTTCTCCTACCTCTCGATGTCCTCAAGATCAAGCGTCAGACAAACCCCGAGGCTTTCCGTGGCCGCGGTGTTCTCAAGATCGTCGCCGACGAGGGTTTCGGCCTGTACCGTGGTTGGGGCTGGACCGCAGCTCGTAACGCCCCTGGATCTTTCGCTGTACGTGTGGTGTCTTGCTCCCCTCAACTGAATTGGAAAACTAACTCATCGTAGCTGTTTGGTGGATCTGCTTTTGCCAAGGAGTATCTCTTCCATCTGGAGGATTACAACAAGGCCAGCTGGTTTCAGAACTTTATTGCTTCCATTGCTGGTGCTTCCGCTTCTCTCGTTGTCTCTGCTCCTCTTGATGTTATCAAGACCCGCATCCAGAACCGAAACTTCGATAACCCCGAGAGTGGTTTCCGTATCCTCTCCAACATGGCTAAGAACGAGGGCCCTGGAGCCTTCTTCAAGGGACTTGTCCCCAAGGTACGTTTACCAGCAAAGGTTGACAGGGTCGTCTTTTTGCGGCCCGCCAGCTCCCGATCAACTCCCGTCCCCACTTTAGAACTTGAAGACGCTAACATTTCGCCCTGCAGCTGCTCATGACTGGTCCCAAGCTGGTCTTTTCTTTCTGGCTCGCCCAAACTTTGATTCCTGCCTTCGACACTGCTTTTAAGAAGTAAGGTAGAGATGGAAATAGGGAATATTGGAATTCATGTTAAAGATAGATATACGAATCTAGATACCATCCGAACGGCGATGGCGAAGAAGGCTTAAAAGGGAGTTTAGACGGATCAGGTTATTTGTTGGGTTTGCTACGATAGACACGCCACTGCACCGAAATGAGAGGATCGGCCCTTGCTTGGAAGCTAATCTGTTAGTGAGGCAGATGAGATATACTCAACTCTGTATAAAATAAAGCGATTTGATTTGACACACGTCATCTGTTCTACTATTTTGCTTGAAAAATGTGATAGTGCCGTACTCACCGTCACCATCTTGGTGATCACAGCGGTAGGCACAGTTGCATTGTTTGGATGGGCTTGGTACAGCCGCCAGCAAGGTTACGATCCTTGCTCAATTCCACCATGATGTATTTCATAGGCCTTTCTTTACAAGGCGGTCCTCAATTTATGGTGTGATCTGCTCTGTTGTGCGCTTATGATTCGCCAATGCTGGTCCATGGTCAGCCGGGGTCCGGTACAACGACAGCCTAACGTCGAGTTAATTGTCGGTGCAGAAGGTTGCTCGGCAACCAGCAGGCCCCGAAACAAAAATAAACCAGGTTGCGGTTGCCGCAACGGGCAGCCAAAAGATTGAGTTATAGCTTCTCCCAGCGCCATCTCAATTAAACAATGCAACGAACTTTGATGTTCTAACTTCATCCCCTCTGATTTCAAATATCCTTCTGTATCTGGCACCTCTTGATTGTTTGTTACACTACTTGCTTTTTTGCTTGTTAGTTGCATCGAATTTCATCAGATACATACACCGCATTCCTCAACCCCACCGACTTTGTTTGCGCTCTTGTTAATAGCGTGGCTGCGGCGCCGTCCGCATTCTTGCCATTCAGACGAGTAAACTTCTCACATACCATTACTCGTTTCCAAGGAACCGAGCCAGACATGCCTTCTTCGGAGCGAGACAGTTCCTACGACGGGGACTTTCAGCTGAGACATCAACATTCGGCTTCTTCAGATCCCAACTTTCGAGCACTTGTTCCAATGTAAGTCTTCTTTTGTATGCCCTCATGCGTCTCTTGCGTCGACTAACAGGAAACAGGTGGGACAGCTCTGACCCCGAACGCTGCCCCCCTCCGCTACCTCTCAACCCGGGGTCGCCATTAACATCGCGGGTGGGCACTTCAAGCGCCATCGCATCTGCTCACGCTGCACTTAACGAGCGAGCGAGAGAAAGTGCTATGGTCCCTACCAAGAGAACAGAATCCCCCACAAAGGGACATCGCAGACTGCAGTCTTCAGTCCGTGATATCAGTATGATGATCGAGGGTGCTAGCGGTCACAGCTCGCCATCGCGATCCCCAGAACGCCAACAACGTCCAGAGACCCCTTCTCGATCGCGGGATGCTGATAATCGGTCCAACGAAAAGGACTATGCAGTGTCAAGCACGACACCAGTACCTGGACCCAGCTTGACGCCGATTCTGCGACCTGCTGTCCGACGACCTCCGCCTCAGAGTATTCTTGGTGAAAACACACCACCACAATCATCCACCATGCTTGCCCTTCAACACATGACCTCATCCACACCCGTGAAAGAACCAGAGAACCCACTTTCGGATATCACAAACGGCTCATCAACATTGCCGAAAGGCCCCCAGAACCTAGAAGCGTTGTCAGATCAAATTCTCAGTTTGACAAGCATTGCGACGGGCCTTCAGAAGGAGATGTCTCAGTTGAGCCGTCGCAGCAGGGATAATGCTACGGATCTCCTTAGCCTCAAGGAGGCGACAAATTCAAGAGATGAAGATATTCGAAGAAGCCTCAGAGAGCTTTTGGGGAACCATGGCAATGGCAACGATGGTCACAACAGGCTCCCTCCATCTCGGGACCTCTTTGGAGGATATTACCTGGACAACAAGCCACACAATCTCTCCCCACCAAGCACTAGGGGCTTCCATCTCCCTAGAATTCCCTCTCCCAAGAGCTTTGGGGACTCAATTGAGCGAGGGTCCATCAGTACACCCTCTCTTGCTGGCTCTGAGGCGCCCCCCTCCGTAATCCTTCTGGAGAGAATCATTCGGGAGATGGGCACCAAAGAAGGACAGGAGTCTCTGCTTAGCCGGTTACAGGAAGTTTCCAACAAACTGTCTGGCATGGCCACATCCCAGAAGCTGGACGAAGTCATTGAACAGGTGAAAGCCCAGTCCGAGCAGGCCATTATTCTCGGAAATTCCTTGGGAAGCCCTAATGCGAGCCGGTCTCGTAATCTCAGTTTTGAGTCAGAAAATAGTCGAAGCGATATTATGCCTGGTCAAGCAAGGAGTGCTGTATCTCAGCGCGTCGAGCGCATCATGAAGAATGAGGCTCGCCGAAATTCGGAGCCCTCAGGCCGTGGTGCTGAGATTCTGAATGATGATCTCCTGAGTATCATCCGTTCTGTCAAAGACAGCGTCGCTCAGGGTGGAGGTCTTACTGCCGAGGTCAAGGCTCTTGTTCGCGAATTGCGAGGCGAGGTCCTGGGCATGGGCCGTGAGATTGGCCGAAGACTTGAGCAGCAAGCATCTCGAAGAGGCGTAGAAGATCATGATACCCCAAGCAAAGATGAAGTCGCTCGCGTCATCGACGAGGGGCTTGAGCAAATGAAAGATCAGCTAAATCACGTTCTCCGCGAGCACAGACGCCAGTCAGCCGCTTCGGTAAGCACTCAGAAAAGCGCTGTCGACTACCAGGAGATATACAATGCCATGAGAGCAGCCATCCAAGACAATGAGGCAACTAAGAGCAACTTGCCCGACCTTAGCCGGGAAGATGTGATCGAGGCTGTCAGAGACGCCTGGGAGAACTACAAGCCCGAGATCGAAGTGCAGCAACTCGGACTCGAGAGGGACGAAGTCTTGGCTTGTCTGAAGCAAGGCCTTCAGGAATATGCGCCTCGCGATGAGCACCCCCCTGCTGTTACTCGAGACGAAGTTTTCACTGCCGTTGTAGACGGCCTGAAGCACTTTGTTCCTCCCCAGGTTGACCAGCCCGCTACTCTTTCGAGAGATGAAATCATCGACGCAGTTCGTGACTGTCTCGAAGAGTTTGAGTTCCCTGTGGCCCCAGGCGCTGGAAACGAAATCACTCATGAGGATGTTGTACACGCCGTTAGGGAAGGCCTGCAGGAACTCGACACTCACACCAGTCGTGCTCTGTTACCCGCCTCAGCCAGCAATGATGATGTAGCTGACCGTCTCAGAGAGATCATGGAATTCCTGCGCAACGAGTTCAAGACGCTGTCCGAAGAGACTAAGGAGACTGTTGCCGCCAATGGACGCGAGACTGAGCAAGTCCGAGATGTGACCAAGGATGGCTTTGAGAACCTTCGACAAGCTATGGAGAGCTATGTCGATCGTGCCACTGGCGCTGCTAGCCAGGAAGAATTCATGGATGACCTTTTGAAGTCTCTAGAAGATTTCAAGGATGAGATGGCAGGCATTGTCTCAACCACCAACCAAGAATCTCGGGAGCAACTTCAAACCGAGCTTGAAGGTCTTCGCGAAATTGTGAACTCATCTATGGTGCCCGCGCTACCACCTCAAACTAACAACACCGAGGTTCTGGAAGCCTTGAACACCGGTTTCAACAACTTGCGACAAGAGGTTCTGCGACCGCGTGCCGAGACAAGTGAAATCCTCGATGCACTTAACGATGGCCTCAACGATCTCCGGGCTGGTATGGACCGCGTCACGAACAAACCTACCGACTTGACCGCCAATGACGAGATTCTCGACGCACTTAAGACCGGACTTGACTCCGTCCGAGCTGATATTGAGTCCATTCGCGACAGCAATAACGACCGCGCCGTTGCAACCCTGGATTCTACACCTCCTGCCAATGACGAAGTCCTGGAAGCACTGAAATCTGGGCTCAGTGCTGTGCGAGCAGATATCGAAGCACTTCGGGATAGTCAGGCCGAGAAGGCGGTCGCCGTTGTTGAACCCAAGGAGAACGATGAGGTCCTTGAGGCCCTGAAGAATGGCCTCGACGCTCTCCGTGTTGACATCGAAGCTATCCGCCAGAGCACCTTGGAGAAGACTGCGGCACCTGTGGACAACACGTCCAATGATGAGGTGATTGAGGCTCTCAAGAACGGGCTTGACTCCCTCCGAGTTGATATCGAAGCTGTTCGTGACAGTAGCGACAAAGCCATTGCACCGATCGACAACTCGTCCAGCGCGGAGTTCATCGAAGCTTTGAGGAACGGACTTGAGTCGCTCAAGGCCGATATTGAGTCGTCCCGTGACAACAGTGATCGAGCTGCCCTAGACGAGAACACCTCCAACGATGAAGTCATTGTTACTCTGAAGAATGGTCTTGAATCCCTCCACGCCGAGATCGCAACGCTTGCAGCCCAGGAGAAACCCGAGGCACCCATAGAGAACACTTCAAACGATGAAGTTATAGTCACCCTGAAGAATGGTCTCGATTCCCTTCACGCTGAGATAGAGGCAATCGCTGCTGCCCAAAAAGCAGCCGCCGCTCCAGTCGACAACACAACAAATGATGAAGTTATTGAGGCCCTCAAGAATGGCCTCGAGTCTCTGCGCACCGACATCGAGGGACTCCAAGAAAGCAACCAGAAGGCTCTAGCCCCGATTACCGATAACAAGCCCAACGACGAGGTTCTCGATACTCTCAAGACTGGATTGGAGACTCTCCGCTCGGATATTGAAAGTCTTCGGGAAAGCAACAATGACCGAGCTATTGCGCCGGCAGAATCAGCCACCGATGAAAAGATTCTTGATGCTCTCAAAACCGGTCTTGACTCTGTTCGTTCCGATATCGAGGCTTTGCGGAATAGCAACGGTGAGCGGGCCCTTGCTGCAGTCTCAACTGACAAGCCAGAGGATGATGGGTCTTCAGAAAAGATCAAACCGGATGACATCAAAAACCTTGAGGTTCTGATTGCAGGACTTGCCATCAAGATCGACTCTGTCAAGGCCGAGAATGAGGGTGTTCACAAGGATGACCTGTCTCGCATGGAGGAGTTGCTTCGCACAGTTCAGGACAGCGTTGATGAGATCGCCTCCCGGGAGACACTCACAAGATCAGCCTCGGTAAAGAAGAAGGAGGATGGGGAGGAAGAGACAGCCCGTGCAATTGAGGGAGATGGTGATGAGCCTGCATCAAAGGAGGACATGCAAGCCATCGAGACTATCCTGCGCAACACCAAGGGTAAACTTGATGACCTCATTGATGGCGAACAAGCTGTTCGAAAGGACCACATCGACAATGTGGAAGCCTTGCTTCTTGAGACTAGGGAGACTATGGGATCCCTTACCACTCAATTGGAGACGGTCTCCCGGAAAGAGGAAGTCACGGCCTTGGAGACACTTCTTAGTCAAGTTACAACTAGACTTGATGAGATCAAGGAACACGCTACCAAAGAAAGTGAAAACCCCGATAAGGTCACTAAGGCCGATGTCGAAGCCGTTGAAGCTTTGGCTCTTGAAGTCAAGACAGCTCTCGAAGCGTTTACTAGCACCGATCTCGCGCTTCTCGCCCGCAAGGAAGACATCACCAGCCTAGAGACTCTTCTTGTCAAGAAGGAAGACCTTGCTGGCTTAGAAACCATTGTCAAAGAGTTTCAGGAGAAGCTGGACACCACAGTTGACGCTCAGACCAAGGCAATTGCAGTGCGTGATGAAGAGAGCACCTCAGTTGGCGAGCGCGTTACCGAGGTCAAAACCTTCCTTGAGGAGCTACAGGGAGCTATCAACGTCAAGCTTGAAGAGGGCGCAACTGGTGTCGAGAGCATCAGCAAGCTCCTCGAGACTGTCGGCGAGAAGATCAATAAGAACGAAAACGTCCATCAGGACCTCAAGGACATGCTTGATACCATCAAGACTGAGTTTGAGGACTCAAAGGCTGTTGTGTCTGGTGTGAAGGTCGAGTCTAGCGAAAAACTACAAGAGGCAACTGAGACGCTAAGCACGAAGATCGACGAGAAGATTGGTGAACTTATTACCAAGTATGAGACTCTTCAGACGACCCTTGATGACAGAAGCAAGGTCAGCGAAGCACGAGACGAGGCTATGGAGGCAGCCGTTGTAAGCTCTAAGTCTGTCACAGATGAGCTCAAGCTTCTTATTGATACTCTGGGCTCTACTGTTACTGATTCCCTGGAGAAGATGGAGGAGGCTTCTAAGACTGTATTTACCAAGGTGGAGGAGCTCGTGACCCGCAGTGAAGAGACTCACACTGAGGATAAGGCCGAGCATCAGCAAACTCGCAACCAAATCACTGAGGCCTTGACTGCTGTTGAGAGCTTGAAAGGAGAGGTCAGCGAGTCCCATCCCAAGATCCTCGAATCTGTCAAGGATCTTCTTTTACTAGTCGGTGAACACTACGAACACTCCAAGTCTTCGACAACCGATATCCAGGACAAGATTGTCGAGCACAAGTCTCCTGAAGAGCTCATGACCCTCCTGACGCTTCTCACCGATGACAAGTTTAACAACACACATGTTCATGAGAAGCTGGATAAGCTTATCGAACAAATCTACAACGACTCGGAAGTTAAGGAACGCCTCGACAAGATCATTGAAGAGAAGTACAACGACACAGAGGTTCGCGAGAAGCTAGATAAGATCATCAATGAGAAGTACGATGATTCTCAAGTACATGAGAAGCTCGCCACCATCATCGAATCCAAGTACGATGATTCGGAGGTTCGGGAAAAGCTTGAGAAAATTATCGAGTCCAAATATGACGACGCCGAGGTACGGGCCAAGCTTGACAAAATCATTGAAGAAAAATACGATGATGCTCCAATCAAGGAAATACTGGGCATGCTCGTTGAGCAGAAGTACGACGACACGCCTGTTCGTGAGAAGCTTGACTTGATCATGGACTCCAAGTATGATGATACGTTGGTCCGTGAGAAGCTCGATCTGGTTCTGGATGGCCGATATGATGATGCCGTTGTGCAAGAGAAGCTCGACAAATTGGTCGACCACAGCGCCGTGGCCGACCAGGCTTTTAGTCGCCTCGATACTCTTGACAAGGTTCATGCCTCAGTTGTCCAGACAGCTGCCGACATTTCTGACTTCCTCTCAGTCCAGAAACAGCGAATTGAACAGGCCCACGAAGATCACACCAAGACTCTTCAAGAGACAATGGCATCTGTGGAACGCAAGCTTGCCGAGAAGGATCATGTTGAAGCAGCAGTTGCAAGCCTTCGAGACGAGGAGGAGAGGCTTCGACAGAGTGTTATGACTTTGAGAACGGAACAGGAAAGCCTGATCCGTCAGAAGACACGTCTAACTGGTGATGTCTCTTCCCTTGAAACGGCTCTGCATATGCGCAAGGAGGAACTCTATGACATGGAGTCTCGTGCCGAGAATCTGGAGCGCCGCATCCTCGAGGGAGTAATGGACCATTCTCGAGTTCTTCTCATGGCAAAGGCCAATAGGAACGGTGGTGATGCTATGAGCCGCAAACGTGTCAGAAAGCCTGCCAATGCGGAGGAGTCTCAGGAAGCAGGTGTGCATGGTCGCAAGTCTATGGTTGGCATGGCACTGAACGCAAAACGCAACCTGGCTGCTCCAGTACAGAATGGAGCAGGCCGCAGAATCGTTTCGCTCAGCCAAATCAATAACAATGTAGCTTCTGGAGGTGTCAAGCGCAGCCAGAGTGTACGAACCCCCTTGGGTGGCGGCAAAACATACCGCAAGCGAAGCTGGGGTGGTAATCTCGACAAAGGCCTCGCTGACAATGACAAAGAGAATTCTGTCAATGAGACTGTCGAAGAGGTTGACGAGGCAGATGTCAAGTCGACAACAGCGCCAGAGGCGACAGAAGCACCTGCAGACGAGACAATAGTCATCGAATCGACACCTAATGATGAGGGAGTGGATGGTGGTGAGGCCGGCGATAGCGACAACGAAACCTTGAGAAGAAGCAGCCGAGGTACCGTAGTCACGAACAGCACAGATATGTATACGGATGGCGACGAGTATAGTGAGTACAGTTATACCGAAAGCGAGTGGACAGAGAGCAATGTTGGGACTGATGCTGGGTCAGTGCAAGGTAACGAGGTAGTGGTATATGGGAATTAACGCGGAGGAGTAATGACGACAAGCCTGATTTAGCTGGTATACCATTCATGTTCATTTCGAGACGGAAACGAGACAAAGGAGACTTGAGTTTGGGTCTGATATTGCTTTGGTAAAGACATTGATTGTATGATGGAGCGTTCAGGTTTGGCATGCTTTGATGAGATTGGATCCACGTTTTTTCCTTTTTCTTAGTATTCGCAGTTTGCTTTGATCGACTTTGATGAGCATCATGTTTTCTTGATAACTCTAGTAACAAAAGAATGTACGAATCAACAATTTGATTAAGGCTTAGAAGCTGTGCTCATGGATATGATCTTGAAGGGCTTTAGGAAGACGCCTCCGGCTCGCCCAGCAGTTATCCTGTTTGAGTTTGTCTAATAACAGTATGTCATTTTTTTTTCTCTTTTTTTTATCTTTTTAGTTCCATTCAAGAACATCACTCTTGAATCATATGTTTTTCTATAGAATGAAGCATGCTATTCATAATGTATGTCACTCGAACCTGTGAACCCCCAAGAACCTGCCAGCTGCTGGAGGCATCCGCCTTTTTCTCAGCCATTTTGAAACATTTGTGAGTAGCGTTTGTTGCGTTTTTAAGGCCGATGATGTTAAGGAATTGAAACGCTCGAGATCAAGGGCGGAGGTTATCAAGGTCATAATTTATAGTGAGGGGGCCAAGGATACTGGTAGCTGAATGATCTTATCTTATCAGTAATTGAACTGAATTGAAACAGCCCCTCCAGCAATCGCGTGTAACTACGTACGTAGGATAAACATATAATTTGTAGAACAACATTCAACGACAAACATAGGTAATTCTTTACGACTTGTTTTCCCGCACGACCGAACATTGATAGTCATGGATCAAACCCAAGCGGGAGGCCTCCTAGACCCTCCTGAGCTCACACCGCTCGAGCAAGAGGTCCTAGACGAGTACGAACGCTTGGCCGATAACATGAACAAAGTGCCTCTCCCTCACTCTTCTTGGATCAGACAAAGACTAATATTATACCCAGCTCGCCACTGTCCTCGAACATCTTGCCTCGAATCCCAGTACAGAAATTCTTGACGGTCTCCGCGAGCTCGAGCGCAAGACGAGTTTGGCCTTTACACTTCTCAAGGCCAGTGTTTACAGCATAGTCTTGCAACAGGAGATTGACTGGGGCGATGGATCGACAGCACAATGAGGCGAAATGAATTGAAGTGGAAGAATACACTTGTGGTGGAAGAGATTAGGATTGATACCCAGCAAAAAAACGAGACGCGAAACGATACGCGAAACGATATTCTTCCACATTGCATGCAATACGCCGTTTGATATCAAGCGATGTTACATCGTCAACCATTTCTACCATATCAAAGACATCAGGGGGAAAACCCTCTATTACAGGCTACAGTTACATAATTCTTTCTTTGGTGATACAAGTGGTTCGTTTGAGAGTGGTTTAATATACAGCTCCTCCATAGTATACCTTGCGCACGTCCACCAGCTTCTTGCCCCGGCCGATGGCGATCTGCTCGGGGTCGGGCTGGCTGGTCAACGCTTGGTACGCCGCCTTAACAGAGTTCATAGGGTTCTTGGATCGGGGCATGCGGGCAGCGATGTCGTGGATACCGGCGGCGCGGCACATCTCGAAGATACGATGAGGGCAGCGGAGTCCGAAGCCTGTGAGGAAGTTAGCTAGCATGATCGCGTAGTTGCCAGCGACGGGACATACCAGGAGGTCGAGCCATCAGCTCAACTACGGTACCTGAGATCTTGGCAGATACATTACCGTAAATAGTACGGTTCTCATACCGTCGAACGGGTTTCATGTTGCGGATAGCCAACATCTGAGCTGTCTCCTCAGCCACACCAGCCTCAGTAGACTTGGCCATGCCAAGTCCCAGACGACCATTACCGTTACCAGCGATGGCAACTACAGACGTACTGCGAACCTTGCCTAGACGAGTTTGATTGGAGACCCAACGGGTCACAAGGCCTTTAGTGAGCAGCGAGCGAATATCCTTTAGGCTCATGCCTGTTAGGCGCTTGATCTCTTGGTACTTGCCTGAGTCATCCTGGCCCTCGTCCTCAGGGTCAACGGCGTGCTTGTACAAGCCTTTGACACCAGGGACTTTGCCAAGATCAGGTGCCTCAGCCGTGTAGACTCGATCAACACCAGCGGGACCATCCTGGATGAGCTCCATGTTTGACGGCTCGACCTCACCCTGACTGCCGAAACCAACGATCTTGTCGAGCTCGGCTTCCCAGGCCTCATCAACAGCCTCATCTAGCTTTTCAGCCTGGGAGCGAGTCATGAACTCAGGACCCTTATCATTTGCGGTGGGCTCAGGGCCGTCCTCGGCGATGATGTAGCGCTTGATCAGCTCCGGATCCTTTTCGATGTCCTTGAGCTCTTCCTCCGTGAGATCTATCAAGTCCTCTCCCTGGCTCTCCTTCACACGCCGCAGTGCCCTAACCATGGCACGCGTAAGTTGGTCGCTTGTCTTTTTGTCGGTGATCTTCATCATTCTTTGTCCGTAATTGTCGATCCATTCGCTCTTATCCGGCCATTGAACCTCCCTTGGGGTGCCCTCGATCTCAGGCTTGATATCGTAGCGGGGGTCCAGCTCGGTGTAATCCTCAATGTAGGTTGGCTTGTAGGGATCGTCACGAAGCCGACCCTGAATGATCATATCTTCAGGGCTGACTGCTTTCTCACCTAACTCAATAGCCTCAAGTTGCTCTGGTGTGTATGAAGCCTTGAGGCTCTCCAAATCCTGCTTGGACAAGTCGGCAAACTTGTCCTGCTTATACTTGTCCATACCCTTGGTAAATTCACCCGACTCCTTCACCAGACCCAGCTCCTGAGCCGTGACATTTCGAAATCGAGACTTTCGCTTCGACCTGGGTGCTGTGCTATGGAATTGACTACATGGGACGAGAGGGATGGTGACTGAGGCGGTTCGAGATGAGGCAATGCACCTGCCGAGGAGGTTGCGCGCCGGACGTGCGACGCTCATGGTCGGCAGGAAGCGGAAGAGTATCAATTCGGCGAGGGCCAGCGGCAGGGGAGGAGAGGAGGAGGAGGTCGAGTTTATTGGCGTGTCTCTCTCTTTCGTATCTCTCACACAAGCTCGAGATTTTTTTTTGGGGCTCAGGAAATCGATCTCAATTGACAAGATCCCCCATGCGGTTAGCGGTCGAGGGGCAGTGGAAGCCAATCAGATGAGAGCATGGTTCCAGTCAAAATCAAACCATTCTCTGTCCTTAATCACGTGCTGCAGAGCATGCTTGTCTTAAGTCAACCTCACACCTTGTCTGAATATTGAAGCCACCAAATGGTTTTAACCGCCTGAATCCTGTTGATTTCAAGATTGGTCATACAGTCGTGGAGCTCGAAGAATGTCATTTAATGATCAATTCCTTTCTCTGGATACTTGGTGCTTGCTTTATCCTGCTTTTACTATCTAAGAAACCGTAGCCAATCATGATCCACCTTCACATCAGTCGACTTTTGTTACAAGGTGAAACGTCTCAGTGACACCCCTGAGAGCCAAGTGATTGTTAGGGGTCTTCCACCGTCGTCACCACTCGCTGTGGACTGTTTTACCAGATGTGCTTCGTCTCCCATCTGCCACTTTAACTCTTTCTCCTTCTCATAGCTATCTCGGTCTCTCTATTCCTTTTATTTCTTTCTTTAAAAGAACATATTGTTTTCGATTCTCATTCTGTACGTGACTGGCGCACTGTACAGTTTTATCTCTCTTGGTTAATCGAGCATTCCTTCATCAACAATAGTGAATCTAATCTCACGACAACTTCATCTCGACCCTCGCCCTTCACGATGGGTCAATTCGACTGGTTCTCCTCCATCGGTGCCACAGATGACGCTGTCGCCGTTCTCAACGATCAACCTATCATATTCACTATCCTCTTGGTTGTCCTTGTCGCCGTCATTCTGCAAATTGTCCTTCTCTGGTATATCCACTATGCAACCATGAAGCCCGAGCAGCGCAAAGCAAAACAGGATAAGAAGGATAAGAAGAAAGCAGGAAAGACAGCAAAACCAAGCAAATAAGCACAACATATGCTCTCAGAGCTCTCGACACCAATCTTTTCCTTGCGCCATGACGCTCAATTCCCATCTTACCGACTTACATTTAACAACACAACCGCCTCACGACTCTTATAAGACGGGCTTGTACATTACGCTGCGCCGGCTTCTACTATGTGGCATCTATAATATATCAATCTTTCTTTAGTGCGCCGCTAAATCTCGCCATGCCTGTCAAATACATTGTTTCCGAGTGACACGTTTTCTCCCTCAGACTTCCGTTTATGTTACATTTCATTGTCGCAGATTAGCCAATGGTCAAGACTCAGGAAGTTTGCTGGGTCACCCAACGCGTCTTGTCTTGTTGCCAAGTCGATATCCTGCCTCACCCAAGCTTGCTCAAGCGACATCTCATTCATATGTCTCATTGTGCCTGAACCACTTTCAAGCCAACTTGTTTCGCCAAGACCTGGCTCTCCCCAACTTGTGGAGGTAGGCCTGTCTGCAACTTCGCTCCATGGATGCTGGAACGTTTCCACGACCTCAAGACTCGGACCCGTCATTACTCCTTGGAGCTCTTCATCCCTCGTAATGTCAAGATAATCATCCATGGCATTCCAACTCACGTCCATCATTGCACTCTCCTGGCTTTCTTGCTTCATGTATTCGCCTGTTCCTGGTATGTTTTCATCCATCGCCTGAATCGACTGTTGCGCTTCCGCGAAAATAGACCTTGGACCCGAATTGTGAGCGTTTGGCGTGGGAATTGTTGCTCTTGCCTTTCTCCTGCTTGTTAATAGAGGTATTTGGATATGTGAAAGAAGCACCTCCTAGGCTTTTCTCTCTAATATGTCCACATAGACTTTTCTTTCATCGTGTGGATGAGAATGAGCATCGTCACACGTTAGGTCAGTCACTCGTTGTCTGAGCACCGGAGATTGGGCGTGCTGCATGCTTGCTAGGGATGTGGAAATGATGGGCAATAGGCCAGCGCGGTCTGTTACGCTCTGTTTCTGCTGTTAGGGGACTGAAATATATGATTGTAAAGAACCATACCTTGAGATAAGGCATATGAAAAACTCCCGGCGCCAGTTTGGTGAGACAGTAACTTAACCCACAGCCCCAGACATGATAGCCCCGGTATATCTTCTCTGGCGCCAACATCAACTGTTCAAAGAGAATATCGATTAAGGACGAAGATTGCAGGTCTTCCAATATTTCTCTACCCGTGATGGTGCCCCTTCTGGAAAGAGCCTGCTGCGTGTTCCCGTGCCTGTCTTCGCATGGAAAGCTGAGACTGGAAATAAAGCTTTCAATAGCTTGTTGGTCAACCAGCTCCAATGTTTCCAACATATTGCTCTCGATACGACTTCCAGCCCTCTCTTTTGGCTTGTACCGCTTCTTACGCCGCCTGCTCGTCTTCGTATTCTTAAGTGGTTCTTCTCGTTGGGACACCTTGCGCACGTCGATCGCCAACGCTAAAGTTCGAAATGAGGTGGTCAAGGCCGAGCTTGGAGCTACAAGAGCTGATGAGAGATTTGGATGCTGTAGCGAGAAAGATAAACATCCAGGTAGCTGAGCTGGGCATGATCGATTGTACTCTAGACGAATGCCCAGGCGATCCCAAATCTGATCAATTGAGTTACAACCGACTCAAATGTTCCAGGCACAGTCTACATACCTGGCAGCCGCTGACTACCTCGGCGATAGTCTGGAGGCGAGAAGTTTCCAGGACCGGGCTCCCATTTACAGCAATAGAAGCCTCAATGGAACAAGTACCGGACCGAGCTATCCAAAGATGTGAATCTTTGATCGCTGAAAAGACATCATTTGTCGATGTAAAAGACGATGCGCCATCAGGTATATCGATATTGACTGACGGTGAAGCTGATAGTTCAATATTTATCTGTTTTGCAACTGCACGGATAGTGGGGAGCCGCAGTGCGCAAGACATTGTTATTCCGTGCTTGAATGAGCAATAGGATGTATCTCGATCTTGAAATGTTCAAAAATTACCTGAACTTCGAATTAGGTCGGCGGATGTTATTCTCCTGAACCGCACCTGCCGCCAAGGAAGGAGGTGATTGTCAAAACTGTAGAAACAAGAAGGAGTGACCAGCTAGCCAAGTGAACACACCTGCCTTCGGTATGTTGAATAAAGAGTAGGCGTTTTATACATGACAAGCATGCCATGCCTTAGATAAGGATGTAAATACCAAGATCAAAACTGAAGGAATACTGATATCTATATCAGTAACTAAATCACTATCGTTAGGGTGGGTTGATATACTAAGTTAACAACATAAATCCCTGTCTCCTTGTCTGGCTGCATCCAATCGTTTAACCAAGTAGGCACAGAAAGTCTATAAAATACACCCTATAGTTGCGTCCATAATTATAATGCATATGCGTGCTCCGTAAACTCCATGCAATTAATGATAGGTTACTTTGCAAACCATGGAAACTTCTTCTTGGCTGGCTCAGCGAAACCCCCTGAGCCACTTTCAACATGCACACTTCGCTGGTAGATGTCCTATTTGATTGTTAGCCAATGTCTCTGAAGGAACGTGTAATCGAATTCTCACTTCTTCGTCCGTTGGCATCCGGCAACCCAGAATCAGTTCTCTCGCTGTGTCATGCTTCGTCAGATTTGGGTATGATGTGCTCTGGCTCTTCATGATTGGGAGCAGGACCTCTCCCAAAACTTCGAATTTCTTCCAGTTGATGCGGTCTCCGTCTGTACCGACAAATGTTCTGCTTCCTTCCTCTGCTGATACCAAGTCTCTTCGATGGAGAGGAATGAAAGGAATTCGGGGGAGAGAAGAGTTTTCCCAGGCCAGACGGTAAGCGAAATGGCTCTTTTGAGTTCCCATTAATATGCCAAGCCGGGCAAACCGTTTCTGAACTTCTGCTGGGACCAGTGCTCTCGTCTGGTTCAATCGATGAATGGCTGTTCCGTTTACACCTGCCAGAATAGCTGCCAGTCCATTGTAGTTGTTGAGTTGCCGCAGCTTCAGTGAAATATTCATAAACTTCTCCAGTATTAGCGCTCGATGCTTGGCTTTGTCCCGCAGCAAAATCATGTTGGCAACCCATTTGGCAACATGATTGAAATGGTTAATCATCCGGTTTACGTTCCGTAAACTCTTGCATCTCTCCTTTTGGGATGCGGATAGGCTGACATGTCGAACAAAATCGCGTATACGAATCGAGGAAAACATGATCCAATCAATCCTCGTCAACTCATCCGCAACGTCGTCATCTGGGATATCCATAAAGATATGGTAGCGGAATTTGTTCATAGGCAAGTTGTCCGTGGGCTCCAGGTTGCTCGCCGCTCTTTCGTAATCCTCAAATGTATGAAAATGCACCTGGCTCGAGACGCTGCTACTTCTGTCGGCAAGGGAGACCTCTGAGCTTCCAGAAGGTCTTCCGTCCGTATCCGATTCCACAGTCAACACACTCACACCTGATGAGAGCTCGTTCATGTCCTTTGACAATAATTCACTTGCAAGCTTATCACTCATCTCATCCGAGTTCGCCCAACCTGTATCGTCATCTTCCACAACATTGAATTGGAGGTGCCGCCGCATATGTTGTGCTGCAATTGAGAAAATTGGCTCTGTGCTGAGGTGTCTGATAAACTCCTCTAAATTCTTTCTGGTCTGAGGGCGGGCAAAGTCACCTGGGTAAAGAGATACCCATTTGGCAACTACTTCGATGATACGGAGCTGTGTTGCTGTTTTGGAAAGATAATGCGCTGTCTTATCGTCCCTTACTTTGTCTAATCGGGTTAAAATAGCAGTGAAGAGCTCACCTGGAGCTGCAAACTTGCGATAAAGACAGAGAAAAACATCGGAGAAGTTGTTGTCGATTCTCGTCAAACGGGGAGCAAGAAGGCGATCAACCAGCTCATCAAATGTTACACCTGCCATCTTAGCTTGCTTGTCCAGCATGCTGTCATCGTTCCTCTGAAGTATTGGGATGTCATCGGAGTAACGGTAGGACTCTGCATCAGACTCGTCCACATCCAAAAACGAGTCGGTACTAGGCTTGTCCAATCGAATACCAGGGGTCCTTAGCATGTTATTGAGTGTTTGCGCCTGACCTGGTTCTCCTGCCTCGGGATTTTGGCCTGCAGAATGGCCTTGCCTAGGGCTACGAGATGACTGTGTTCGATAGTTTTCGCTAATGGGAGGATTGGAGAATCCCTTGAGCAAAGAGAAATCAGAGCTCGCTCGGCTGTGTTTGCTATGTTGGCTAATGGGACGTCCGGTGCCTACATCGGGAGCTTCTAAATTAGCGGCTGATTGCGCTCGTCTGCGTGAGAATGTTTCGCCATTTTCCTCTAAAACCACAATTAGCAAGATTCAACTGGCAATATTTCGCTCATGTCACTCACCTCTTCGATGGGCTATGGCAGCTCTCAGGATGGTGTGGAGGCATGTTTTAGCAACATCAGTATCATTTGAAGAGATTTTGTAAGTTGAAACACAAGATTTAAAGAGTTCATGATTCGCCATGGCTTCAGCGTTGACCTGCCATTCTGCTTCAGGGGTCTCACATTTACAAGCCACCAGGCTGGCTGGTAAGCCGGAGTTTGTGAGAGCCGCTAGGATGAATCCATTAGTACAGCTTCATATCATTCAATTAAGTGAATTTCATACCCAAAGTCTGAGGCAGCTCACGCACGGATTCATGGTTTGTTACATCATATAAGATAAGAGCAGCATCAACGCGAGGGACGATATGCCCATTGATCTGTTTTGGCCATTGAATGGGTTGCGTAGGGTTCAACTCGAAATACTCCAGATCCAGCTCGAGTAATGTTACGGCGTGAGAGTTGTTGTCAACTAGCATGCGGACGCTGGAAGCATTCGAGATAGGTGGTCGAGACAGGCCCAGGACCCGCTGGACAAAAGATGATTTGCCAACACCGGTGGAACCGATGACGGCAATGTTGAAACTTTCCATAGTCGGTGATGTTTGGGACTGTATAGCGTCAAGCTGTGGTCAGCCATTTGTCGCAAAGCTGGCTTAACTATCCAAAACCAAAACCCAGATACCCATCCGTCTGTTGAGCAACGCTGCCCCGCGACAGGTAGAGTGGGGCTGCATGTGATGAAGATGGTTACATACCCAGTACGAAGAGGGTGTAGCGGTCAAAGACTCTCGACGTGGAGGCGGCCAGTATTGGCTTGATTCGTTATCATCGCTGTCCGGCTTCAGCTTCTTTCCGTCGCTGCCGCTTTTGCGCTTCACTTGTTTGGCCGTTTTGCCGAAATTGCGCCCCTTTGTGTCGTGAAACAGATGTTCGTGGTCCTCGTCGTCTAGCGATTGGTAAACGGAACTTCCATCAGATTCGTCCTCGTCCTCGGAAACTGCAGCAGCTTGAATTGCCGGATCGTAGGTCTGGAAGAAGGGGTCGTCGATAATCGAACCGACTGAATCTCGATGGCCGTTGGCTGGGGCTGAAGGATCGGAGTCGCTTTCGATATTGGGGTTTAAGGACGCCGAGCTAGCAGCAGAATAAGGGCCTGAAGCGGCAATGCCTGGAGTTGGGTGAGCATTCTCTGAATCAGCAAGATTGGGTTGCATGGTCGCAACTTCAGCGACTAGGCTGAGTGGTAGAGAAAAACATGGACGGAATAGACTGGATGCCAGCAGCGCAAATGGCAGATGGAGGGGACCAAATCCTTGCGGGGAGGGAAGAACCCGTGGAGCTTGCTTGACTAAGGTAGGGTAACTATAGCAGGGGTTTAGACCCGTGAGTCGGCTGGGTAGACGGGAGAGAATTAAGAAGGGATGAAATCGCTTGTAACGAGAGACAAGAAGGTACTAAATGCAGAGCAAAAATGCTAGCAGACGGGGGAGGGAGGGAGACGGGATTACCGTACCTTACCTGACTGACCGACAAGGCTTGCACTGTACTGTGTCGTACCGTACCGTATCGTACCGTCCTGGGGGAACCAGCGGACAGAATTGATTTGATGTCCAATTGGTGGCAGGCTACCTAAGGTAGGTAGCGAGAGAGATGCGCAGATACTGCGGAAACAAGCGCTGCTTTCTTTGGGCGACAGGCAGAAAGCCCGACAAATGGCACGGGTGCCTTCAATTAGTATAGTTTGACTGAACCGCCAGAATAATGAAGATTGGATGTAATCCTGCCGGTTCTTGACTCGAGGTAAACGATAACGCGCTATTCCGAGACAATCCCCAATACAGGTAGGTATCAAGACACAGAGCTGAGACACCCAACTTCAAATACCCGAAACCTACTAGAAATGCATCGTATTAGTTCAACTCGATCAACCTGGGCCATAGAACGGAAGCCAAACATGTTTACACAACGGGACAATGCATGGCATTCGTCTGCAAGCGGGGAAACTACCTAATAACGTGCAACTACAGTAGCCCAATTACGGGACTGCAATGTAATACTGTTGTTTGAAGGCCAATCTGAAGATATGTAGATATCTTTGCTGCAAATTTGAGGGGTAGCGTCTCAGACAAATCTCAGGAGGATAGAATTGGGTGCGCTACGACGCGCTGTAGGGGACCAGGCGTAGTGGCTGAAGAGTGGATGTGTGTGTGTCTGTATGCGGACGGCCTTGACCCGAAGGAGACCCCGGTGGGAGAATCTGAAGAAACGTGTCTCTATGAGCAAGAAACAAAATGCATCAAGCTTGAGACTGTCAAGATTGACTGCGCGAAATGTCGAACCTGGCACAAAGAGGGGGAGAGAGCTGGAACCGAGCCTTTGGCTCGGAACAGGGAACGTTTTAGGAGCGGATGGTCTAAGGTACGGGAACCTTAGTTGGGCAGGCTATTTCCAGTTAAGGAAACTGGGTTCAAAGCGTTAGGCAGGACTTATGAGGACAGTCAACTCATCTCTCGGCGTTGTTTTGAGGTTTGGATTTAAATTGACTGTTGTAGATCAACAATGATAATAATAACAATAGAAATATGACAGACCAAAAACGAAAAAATGCGGCACGGCATCGGCGCGGCACGAAACGGTTCCTGGAACACATACAAAGGGTCTTTGTCCCCAATTGAGACAGTCAGCAACTATCTAGTTCTATAAAAAGGATCTCGCAGTCCTAATTGCTTATCGCTACTGGCCTTCATGACTTCCTGGTGTTCACGCACTTTCACTGCGAATCACACTAGGATCCAATCCCGCGTGTTGTGTTGGCGCTTTCCTAACCATTGGCCAGAGCACGCAACAACAGTCAACAGGGACTTACCTTGTAGTCACTCATTCTGGACAATCAAGGCTTGCGCTTAATTATACAAATCTCTGGTTGATAATGGAGTACCTAAGCATGATGAAAGAAGCGATGGCGATAGGTGGGTACACCGCGCCATTAGATTTATCCTAGGCTGCTTTCCACATGGTGACCGCTTGAACCTCACTCGCCGATCCCACACCCTCAGTGACACTGAACTAAAACGCCAGACCTTAGAAATTCAGCTCACAACAGATACAACACCATCCAATGCAAGGCACCAAACGTTGAATGGCTCTTGATTAGCTAGACCTGGTGCCGTCGGCCAACCCCCTATTTATCATACCGTTTTCCATATTTGTTACCGAAGAATCTAACATCGCGACCAACACAAATGGACAATACGCATGAATTTAAGACTTCGCTCTGTAAAAGGCTACAGTCAAGGTGACGAAGAGTTATGGTCCATGAGGGCTTCAGGTTGAGAGTAACTCTTCTTTGTATACAAATGACATAAAGTCGAAGGACAGCTTGACGACTCATACCTGCTGACATTTGGACACTACCGAAAGCTTGGTGCCATGTTCTGTTCTACAACTTTGGGTCAACGCTGCTCAATTGGCTGACTGAGACTTGAAAGCCCATGGTAGCATGCGTTGTATGGGAATGCATCCCCCGACACTGAGTCTTCTGGACCTGAGAAACGTCTTGGCCAACAGATAACGCCGTACTCGTGCCATGACTGACCCTGATACAGTTATGGTGGTCCAAACCCCAACACAACGTTTTCTTATCAAACGTGAAGCTCTATGTCGAGGCGTGAACCCTCTCGGTATAGTTTGTTGCACATAAATCCATGCATGCCGATCCAGGGTTCTCTTGGCATCTAGATCCCATTGGGCTTTCTGAACCATGGCTGAACAGGTTGTCCATACATACGATGCATGGCCCGACGACTTTTGCCATGAACGGTTCTCAGGACGTTTCTCTGCTGTCATCGTTATGGAATAGATACAAGGTAGATCGGCCCGGTTCCCCAACAGTCAGTTCCTAGAGGCCATGACAACTTATTTCAAGATATGTTTTGTTAACATTTTTCCGTTTCCGTATCTCACTTGTGGAGTCAGAAGCTATTCAAAACGACACCTCACAAATTTGCTCATTGGCCGTGGAAACACGATTCATGGTAGCAAGCTTTAGTAGTTCGCAGCTAACAGAGATCCGACTCGACTATTTTCCCTGGCATTCTTCGAACTCACTGGTATTGAAATACGTCATCCTACACACTTCCACGAAACCTGGATGTGAGTTTTCTAGGTATGGCAGATACCGTGTATCAGACAAAACAGTTACTCCCCCCCCCAATTGTCAATGAATCCATTGCTTCTCGGGCCTCTATTCGTTGGAGTAAGCAGGGAGAAATATTTTTGACTGTGAGGATATCTGGAGTCCGACTCTCTCAACAAAGGCAAAGATGACGACTCTGAGATAGTATGGTTTCAGGATATGGTATCCTGATTCCGTTTCGAGTTCAGACTTACACCAGAAATCTCGACACAGGTCTATCAGCGCCAAGCTCAACTGATGTTATCTGTCGTCAAGTTTCACGCTATTCCCATCAACAACAGTCCGGCGACGGCGAGGACTGACAGAAAGGTTACGGTACTTGTAACAATGCCAGAAGACCCTTCAACCGTGATTTGGGTCTCTTCATGAAATGCTCCGAGGGCCGTTGTTGGGTTTTTCTCGTCCATGTGATGGTAGGAGCCATAAGCAATATTCCGCTTGCCACATTCCATTGCTCAAAAGCGGCAGTTCCTAACTCGGCAAATGAACGAGCCGTCCTGTGAGTCCTGTGAGTCCTGTCAATGCCGTGGGACTTTCCCGCGAAGTGTAGTGCCGCCGTCTGCCAACTTGATACAAGTTAGGCACGAGTTGCCAGCGCAGATTCGTCCGTGCCATATGATGGGGGAGGCTCAAGGAGGAGAATGCACTGACGATCCACATGCCAAACGAGTAAATGATACCGAATTGCATTTCCGAGCGAAGCAACCCCCAAATAATTGGTGGTGACTCTCTAATGATCATCTAAGGCGCAACGACACCCACGCCACTCGAACCGAACGTGACAAAGAGGCCCATATGAGGATGTCCAGTGGTCGTTGGTTTCATCCAGGTACGCCCAATCCTCGTTGGTTTGGCGTGTGGTCGTGACAGTTCTGGCCCCTCTGACTGGAATTCCATCTGCGCCAACACCATTCCCCAACAGCTAGAATGTATATGTACGTTCGGCCACTTCCAGGCCCTGATTGTGTCGCCGCGCCAATTCCCTGAAAATCTGGATAGCTTAGCATTGGATGACCTCCACATGTTTGCGACATTGGTTTACATCAAGAGACCCAATGATTGCTTCAATGTCTTGTCTTGGTGACGTTTGGGCTGGCCCATGTAGCTGGGTCCTCCGAGAACCTATGATACAGCCAGGCTCCAGCAATCCTGTTTGTGGGCTATTTCTAAAGCAGCCATATCCGAGAAATAGGGTTTTGTCAAATACTAGATATGGAGATGCTGCCTCTTTTCGGCGACCAGGAACGCAGGCGACATTGGCTGATCATGACAAAGGGACCAGCTTAAGCTCTGGCCGGACCGGTCCACCAATCCGCCGTCGAAGTGCGAGCCAGTTATGCCACGATGGCGCTCCTGGTTGACGCCCACCCATCACGGACGGCTTCATACTTTTTCTGAGTGGGCCAGGCCAGACCTTCGGGACCTGACATGCTTTGCCAAGGAACTTTAGCCATGACGACGTTCACATATAGCTGAAGCTGGGGAACCTTTCATCTTGCCAGGATCCCCAACATCCGTCAAAGACACTTAGAAAGAAGACTGGCTGTTTCAAGTGTTGTCACTTGTTCAAAGGATTCAAACGGAGACTTCTTTATTGATTTACATTACAAGTAGTCAGAGTGTCTGAAGCCGTCACAGTGGCATTCGATCCCCTAGGATCCCATCCCATTTCTTCTTCTCCAAGCCCATCACCCAGCTAGTCCAGCATGACAACAACAATGCTGTACACGACGGGTGTCTCAGTGGAGGAGCCAGCGCATCGATTCTCGTCCACAACAATGGGCCCTGGGAAAGCAAGGCATCGACCAAAGGCCTTGCAGATAGAGCCATTGAACCCTAACGAATTGAGCGCGAAGCTGAACGATCTCTCAGTTGAGCACGATGGCCAGCCTCGTCATCCAGTCTACACTGAGGACTCACTTCGGCCCCCATTATCTGCAACAAGTATGGGTGCCCCTTCTCCCCGAACTGTTTTTGGAATGCATGCATCGCCGTCAGTTACAACCACAGTGTCATCGAGAGCTTTCAGAAAGGAGAAGCTTGATGATAAGCGCAGTTCACCCTTATCTGCAAAACCGCCCCGCCGCGGTAGTTTTTTTGATGCATTCCGTTTCAGGGGCTCAAACTACACCGATGAACAGCAGAAGCAGGAGGATGTTCAGAAGCCAGTTCGCTACAAGCATGTCCCGCAGGTGGCAGCGCAACAATTTGCCCGCACCACGACTGTCGAACCCCTGACACAGAAGGCTTCTCCCAAAGGGATGAGGCCTGCTCCTGGACCTCACTCTATGAACAATGGCACAATGTCGCTGCAGGATTACAGCAGGCAGTATAGAAGAGCGCAGAGTCTTTGTAGCGGCAGACCAACTAGCGCCAGTAACTTTTCTAAATCGGGAGGCACTGAGTTGGAGAAAGGATCAGTTCAACGTAAGAGACAAAATACCCGAAGTTCCATGATCTGGAATGGCAACGGACCCGAGCTTTCGCGAAGAATGAGCACAGGTAACATGCAGCCTCCGTCTCAGCCTCGAAGAGATTCCACGGGTACAGGTGTGGGAGGCTTCCAAGGGAATGTCTTATCTTCTGCGAGGCGCGGATCAGCGAGCTCGTCTGGTTTCTCGGACGCATCGTCACCTTTTTTACGCGAATCTATCCCATTAACCCCTTTCAAGCAAGAGTTTGGGATAAACACTTCCCCCAACCGTCGAGGGTCTGAAAACAGTGCAGCCACTTCTGGTTCGAGGAGAGGTAGTTTTGTTAACGTACCCAACCCTCAGCATACGGCTGAGATACACCGCGTGGACTGGTCACAGAGTGACCAACCTGTCAAGGCTCGACGAGATTCGAAGTGGGGAGGTCTCAAGCATCAAAAGACCAATGTGAGCCAGCAGAAGCCGAATGCTGAGGACCAGAACCCCAGTTCCATCAAGACAGGCTCACAACCATCTTCGGTTTCTCCGAAATCACCTAAATCTGGGCTTCTGAAGCGATTTATGCATTAGCAGGGGAATGAAAATGAATGGGAAGGGTAATTTGACGGATAAACGACATATACGGAACAAATAAAGACGACTCACCAATGACTATTGTAAGATTATGATTAGATACTAAATGGAGATCAAGAAACACTTTTCAGATGACCTTCACAATTAAGGAAAGGTACCTTCAGTAGCGTGTGAAATATTGTTGGAACCAAGCGGGAAGCCTAACGTTTTTCCTGCGCCATCAAGCGTTCAATGAGTTTTGTGTCCTCTTGCGCAATTTGTTGCCGTAGAATAGTGTCGACATCCGTGCTCGCACTCTCAGTATTCATGAGGTGAAGGACAAGCTCTGAATACTCCCGGATCGCGTCACCCTGCTCACCGTCCGCACGACGAGCCTTGCGCAGCGCCTCTTTCCCGTTCTGGATGCCAATATCATGGTTCCAAGCTTCTTGCTTAGGCGGTAGACCTTTGAGAAGGGAGGCCGGGATGGCAGACTTGGTCTCGGGAGGTGGGAGCGTGGCAGCATCTATTTTGAGGAGTTGATCAGGAAGACTTGGGTATTTTCGAAAGAGAAGACGGAGCTTCTCGGAGGTTTCGAGAGCTTGAAAGGGGTTCAAGGGGTCGGACTGCTGAGGCAGTGATTTCGGTAGCGACTCGGAGGGTGTAGACTGAGGTGCTGGTGCTGCTTCGGGATCAGGAGGGTGGTTCTCGCGATGTAATTTGTTACAAGCAACAGAACAGCTATAAGGCAATGTGAGTCTGATTGAAGTACCGATTGGACGGTATAGCTTACTATGGGAGGCGACATCTTGGGCATTTGTATTTGGCGGGATTCACGTTACATACACCACAAAGCGAAGGGTTTGGCTTTGTTGTCGCACTGTCTTTCGCCTCAACTTGTGTCGCTGGTGTAGTAGCATCTTCTGGCTGCTGGGCTGGTAGATTATCTATTCGTTGAGGTTCTGGCATTGTCATTTCTTATGAGATCATGGGTTAGGTAGCTAAAGCAAAGGAAGCTAATGTGAAGGAACAGGTGGGAGGTACGAAGAAAACGGTGACAAAAGTTTCAGTTCCAAAGGGTCCAATGAATCGCCCCGCGTCATTTCGCGCTTGATTCTTTGGACCCTAATAACTGCAACAAAACAGAAAAAAATGGTCGAAAGAAAACATTGGTCCGTGCACTTACATCGGGGACATTAAACTTGCCTTGCATCATAGGTAGCTCACATATTAGTAATGCTCGGACCTATCACGGTTTAGTGAATGAGTCTACACAAGCACAATACTTAGAGGGGCGAAAAGTTGCGATAGCATAACCGTCAACGCCGAAATCCGTTTTCCTTCCCTTCTTTTTGAGTCTTTACTCAACCAAACTGTATTCTTAAGCCTTCGGCCTCTTTTCAATACTAACAGGGTAATCCCTTTTCTTTCATAGCCTTTTCAAAACCTACGTCATGACATCCTCAAGAGCTATGTCACGGACGCTGGCCGCTCTCACTCGGCCCGTCACGGAGATATCTTACCGAGCAATTCCACGATGGACTCGCTCAATCAGCACAGTCCGATCACAACTTCTTGTCGGTTCTTCTACTTCACGGCCCCTTGCGCAGCGGCAGCGCAATCTTCCTACAGCCGTACCAAGCCTCGCCGGTGTCGGCAGCGGCATCCGAACCATCTTCATCCAGACAGAGAATACCCCGAACCCAGATGCCCTCAAGTTTCTACCGAATCATCGAGTTGTTCCCGAGGAACTCTCTACGCCCTTTATCGAGTATCTTAACCCCCGAGCTACCATTTCCCCGCCGTATCCCTCGCCACTCGCTGCCAAGCTCATGAATATTGATGGAGTCACTTCGGTTTTCTACGGCGCCGATTTCATCACTGTTACGAAGGCTGCAGATGCCAATTGGGCACACATCCGACCCGAGATTTTTGCCCTCATCACAGAAGCTATCACTGCAGGTGAGAAAATTGTCACTGTCTCTGAACGCAAAGATGGCGAGGCCGGCGCCGCGGAGGAGGAGGATAGCCTTGCGTACAATGAAGACGACAGTGAGGTTGTTGGTATGATCAAGGAGCTTCTCGAGACCCGAATTCGACCAGCTATTCAAGAAGATGGCGGAGACATTGATTTTCGAGGTTTCGATGATGAGGGCTACGTGCATCTTCGGTTGCGAGGCGCTTGTCGCACTTGCGATTCCAGCACTGTCACTCTCAAGAATGGAATTGAGGGCATGTTGATGCATTATGTGGGTTTCGTTAATAGCCTATAGCATGCTTTCTGAAGCTAACATTTTCCCAGATCGAGGAGGTAAAGGGTGTTAAGCAAGTGATGGATCAAGAGGAGGAGATTGCCTTGCAGGAATTCGAAAAGTTTGAGGAAAAGCTCAGGCAGCAAAAGGGTCAGGCCGCCTCAACAGGATAGGCCGGCTAAGAAAAAGATAATCTAACTTGATATGTATAATAGTTTGGCGGGAAAATGTGATGATACCCATGGATTCTTTCCCCATATGTACGCCTACCCATCTCTTTCATGTCAAGTGCCGGCGGAATGATTTCTAAATCGCAAGTTGACATCGAGATAAGACTTTTATGTGATGCAAAATGCATATGCGTGGCATCTCGGCGAAGCGGCCTAAGTTTTAATTGCGGAGGTGATTAACTTACTGTCGAATCCAGCTCAGGATTGATCCCAAGCATTTGACTGAAAGGAGAGCATGCAGTAAAGCCAGGGATACTCGCATCACGACAGTACCGCTGCTACCGTGCTATGCCCATTATTGCAGGAGCTCTGAAGATGGGCAACAGTATTTCTAAAAAAGATCGGATTAGTCGGTGTTTCGTTGTTAGAACAAAAAGGGTTGGTGGAAGAAGATATCGGAGATCAGCCTAAAGCCGACGCTTTGGGAATATTGTTGCGAGAAAATGACACCTTCACCATACCAGCGGAGTTTGGAGCTAGCTCTTCTGCCTGCAAACACTTTGGGGAGTATTGGCTGCTAGTAAACTGCGTTGTTGAGCATACGATCCATATATCACAAGACGACCGCCTTTTATGTATTTACGTGGGTCGCCTTGTCCTGGCTTGAGTAGCGAGCATCTGACTTCGACATGGCATGTTCCGAAAATTTGATAAGAAGCGCACCAGGTGCTTTCGTAAATGTTAACCGTCAGCCGTTGGGGTGCTCACGCAGGATGATATTGCTTGAACAAGTCGATCTCAGTGCTTCGTTTTGCTGTTCTTGTATGGGCAACAACGAATGGACATCAATTGAGTCCAGCTGTCCAGGAACGACCTTGTTCGAGAAGTTGGCAGCTGACTGAACGAGATTTGAAATGTTCTTATGACTTCGAGTTGTCGAAATAGGATCCGCAAACAGTTGTAGGGGACCCCAGTAGATGCACCCATCCCCACAGGGACATGGAGAAAGATACCTGGTCGCCGAAACTTTGACTCTGAGTCTTCAAGCAATACGTACACGCTAGATCGTATGGGCCCGAAGATAAAGCGTAGCGAAATGTTAGTACATCGCAATTGGCCCGGTTGGCGCGATCTTAAAGCTTTCAGACATGGTTTATTTCGGCGTAACAATGCCTTGCCGGGTTGCCCAAGAGTAACGTAGTCAGATAAACTATGAGAAGTAGATATTGAATTTGGACCCGCCAACAGCTCCAACTGTTGTATTAGCCGTGCCAGTTACGAGCCGCCCTGAATACACCAACGACTCCTTGGCTCCGCCGGGAGAATGCCATAAGTCGACATCAAAGAGATTCTGGATTTCCGGTTATGGGTGGAAATCGAGGGCCGGAGAGCCGCCGGCATCTTCACCATGGTACACTTATAACGTAAGAGAGCCCTGCAGCAATATGCCGGGGACTCTTGAGGATGATCATGTATCTCGATTATCCCCTCTGCCCTCGAAGTACAATGAAGTACATAAGACCGGATATCTGTCCAGAAGGAGCTTGTCAAGCGGCCGGCAAAAAGCTGGAGAATGAATTCAACCGCGAATTGAACTTAGCTGAAGAGAAGCCACTTTGCACTAGAAGCCCGTTGCGGTGGGATGGCGTCTGAAGATTCTCCGGCCATTTTCTGTGATTGGCGCGGGAGTCAATATGCAGTGGGTGATACAGCCTCCACCAAGGCAAACCCCACAATCCCCTCATAGCGAGCGACATGCGAGAGCTGTTGGCGCGTCCGGATCTCGAGGCCCTACGTTATTGTTTCAACGTGGGGAATCAGATTTGCCTTGGTACCAGGCAACCAAACATATACCGGCCGATAGCAGAGCGCATGACCCCAAATTTTTCTCCGTAGAAGAGGGTATGATTTAAATAGAGCCTTTGCGCCTCGGTTTCGACGGGTTCGTTGCCTCTCTTTGTGTCTTCCTTAAGCTTTCCTTGAACTTAGACGTTTTGCAGCACCGATATTAGACTTCACATCGCACGAGATAAACATATACATCGCCCATTATGAGCCCCTCAGCAGTCGAAGGCAATGGGGTCGCAGACGTCAAGACGACTCTCAAGCCAAACATTGGCGTCTACACCAACCCCAACCATGATCTCTGGGTAACCGCTGCTGAACCTTCTGCTGAAGCCGTCAAGTCCGGCTCTGATTTGAAGCATGGCGAGGTCAGTGTTGCCATCCGCAGCACTGGTATCTGCGGGTAAGTTGCCCATGCTCTAGCCCCGCCTCATTCAGAGCAATCGCTGACCAGGGTATAGTTCCGACGTTCACTTTTGGCACGCTGGTTGCATCGGCCCCATGATCGTCGAGGGCGACCACATTCTAGGTCATGAGTCGGCCGGTGAGGTTATCGCCGTGCACCCATCTGTCAGTCATCTCAAGGTTGGCGATAGGGTTGCCGTCGAGCCCAATATTCCCTGCGGTACCTGCGAGCCCTGCCTAACTGGCCGATACAATGGTTGCGAGAGCGTCTTGTTCCTGTCTACCCCTCCTGTTCCTGGCATGTTGCGCCGATATATCAACCACCCAGCAGTCTGGTGTCACAAGATTGGAAACATGTCGTTTGAGAACGGTGCACTTCTTGAGCCTCTCAGTGTTGCCCTTGCCGGAATGCATAGGGCTCAAGTCGCTCTGGGAGACCCCGTCCTGATCTGTGGTGCTGGACCTATCGGACTGATTACCCTTCAGTGCTGTGCCGCCGCCGGTGCTTCCCCTATTGTCATCACTGATATTTCAGAGAGCCGATTGGCATTTGCTAAGGAGCTCTGTCCTCGCGTGATCACACACAAGGTCGAGCGAATGTCTGCTGAGGATTCGGCCAAAGCCATTGTCAAGAGCTTTGGAGGCATCGAGCCCAGTGTCGCCCTGGAGTGTACTGGTGTTGAAAGTAGCATTGCCTCTGCCGTCTGGTCAGTGAAGTTTGGCGGCAAGGTCTTCATCATTGGCGTTGGAAAGAACGAAATCAACATCCCGTTCATGCGCGCAAGTGTACGAGAAGTCGACATTCAGCTGCAGTACCGTTACTGCAATACCTGGCCTAGAGCTATCCGCTTGATTGAGAACGGCGTGGTTGACCTTTCGAAGCTCGTCACTCACAAATTCAAGCTTGAGGATGCTATCAAGGCGTTTGAGACGTCAGCGGATCCCAAGAGCGGAGCCATCAAGGTCATGATTCAGAGCTTGGATTGAAGATGAAGTAATGATCTGTATAAATTTTGGTGCTCGGCGTATGTTTTGATTTCCAGGCACGGGTCTATTAGAAGACCATACCAATAGCCTCATTTGGGATATAGACATGAGAATATGAGATTTGGTGAAGAACTCTTGACTGTGAACTGTGGACTGTGAACTGTGAGGCACACATAATTGTCAAGTCAGGTGAGGCCGATGTCGGGATTGGGCTAGAACATGTTGAAGATGATGTTTTCGAATTTTGGAAGTTTATCAATGAAAGTAACCATCTTGTCTCGAGCAATTCGTTTGCTACCCAGGTAAATAATTCATTGCCCTGGGTTCTTGTCAGTCGTCCAGCAGCTGCAGCGCGGCTAGCGGGTCCGAAAACGGCTTAGTGCCTTAAAACCGTCGGCTACAACCACCATCCAGCGAGTTCTTCCGAGCTTTTTTTCTCCCTCAGACGACCTCACTCAAGATCAAGACCCAGCTTCGACCCCATCAATTGACCACCCGTAGCCGGTCTTTCAACCCCACGGAGCTCCGATTTCGAACTTACGAGGCATCTCGCACTCTTTTACTGCCTTAACAGCCGCCATGTCTTCCCTCGCTCGTCCCATGCTCCGCTCGCCGGCTCTCCGCGTCGCCGCCCGACGCTTCGAAAGCACCGCCGCCCAGAAGGCTACCGAGAACGCAAAGCAAGCTGCCTCCAAGGCCACCGAGAATGCTAAGCTCGCTGCCTCAAGGGCTCAGGAAGGCCTGTCGCGTGTCACAACCGCTGCCGGTCCTGCTATTGCTGGTTACGCCAAGGGAGTTGCCAACACTCTAGGCAAGGTTGGCGGACGAACGGGCAAGGTCATCGGCTTCATTGAGCGTATGTAAATCGTCGCATAAGTTCCCAATTGCCGGCCGTAAAGTGCTGACAGTATCATACAGGACAAGTTCCCTGGGTCGTTTACTACTCCAAGGTCGCCCTCGAGCTTGGCAAGTTCGTTTACCACAACCAGAAGATGAGCCCTCCGTGAGTTCTCCTATACATTTTCCTCTGTATGTTAGGCATCGACTAACCTAGTTCCTGCAGCAACCTCGCCACCTTCCAGAACACATACCAGAGCATCATTAAGTCCATCCAGAACCGTACCATCATCCAGTCTTCTCAGAACGCTATTCAGCAGGTGCGGAATATTGGCCCTGCTCAGCTCGCCGCTGGCGGTGTTGTTGCGGCTGAGGTTCTCGGTTTCTTCACCGTTGGTGAGATCATCGGACGATTCAAGCTTGTCGGCTACCGTGGTGAGGCTTCGCACCACTAAATGTGTCTCTTGTATGGAGCAGGAGTTGTAAGGATCAACGAGTGCCGGACGACGTGATAACAAATAAGGACGAGTGGGCTATAGACATGGACCTCCCCGGCCGAGAGCGCCTAAAAAGGGTCGGTTGGAGACTGATTGTTTGGGGGGAGTTGAAAACTGGGAGCCTTGGGAATACCGGTCTCACCGGACCTGTGATGTTTGTCCTCTGAGCACCTTTCTTTTGTAGAATTGTACATCAACCAACCTCTGACGGGCTATCCCCGTCGTGGGCAGCTTTCAACAATGATATTTAATAAACGACATGAGCCCTCCGGTGATAAACCAGCTACTGTATGCATAATTCTGCTGGCCTTTGTGGTTCATTCAACCTCTCATAACGGTTACTCACCTAGTACGGATTCAATACGGTACCAGGTACCGGTCAACGTTATCGACCCAGCTTCAAGACTATGTAAATGGTTTAACCTTTGGACATAAGCTCGCTTAGCTTGTCTACGAGGCACTAAGGACTTCCTGGACTGTGCCATCACCATTGTTTCGCCCGTGAACTTTCGTTCTTATCTAAGATAGAACAGAATTAGTTGCGATTACTATTGTTAATTGTACCATCCTCATAGCTAAGAGCAAAGACTGACCAACTCGTATACATATAGTGAGCCCCAGCAACATGAGTGCAGCTCAGTCAAATGGGCCCGCACAATTTGTTGCCTTAGTATTCCAATACCATATTCTATGAATTCCTATACCGCAATTCTTTGTAGTATCGAAAACGTCATAGTCAATATATACGATCTTTTCTGTGCGAAAGGATTCACACAACCAACTATGTGTTGGTGACATGCTTGACTATAGCGCATAAGCTCAGAAATATAAGTACAAGTAAACGTATTTTCCTACTTATAAAGAGTATATATTCATCAGAAGACAATGTGGAGAGAAAAAGTGTTCTATATAATCACATACTAGCCCTGTAAGGAGATCCGTGTTTTATGATAAAGGAGCTGTAAAAGGTTCTATAGTCGATTTGCCATATAACATTTGCAAATGGTAACTTCCTTGACCTACAGAGCGAGCTGATATCTCGCGACACCAGAACAAGGCAAACCAACCCAATGGGCAAGTCGTGCGGAGGACGTGCTCAGTCCGCATCGTCCATATCAACTTCTTTGTCATAGCTTTATGGGCCTCGGTCATGTCATTCACCTTCTGCTTCTGGAAATAAGTACAGATCTGGGGCTTATAAACCCTTTCGCTTGTCCGGATGTCACCTCTCCCGCACAAAAGAAGTTTTCCGGGCGTCTAATAGACGAGGGAATGACTGACCAAAGGAACAGCAAGTGTGGAAGCACAACCGTGCGCAAAAATCATATGTGGTATACATAGAGCGCAGGGCGATGCGGTCGAGCTATCCGTATGATCCGTAACCTAGACGGTGTTGAGGGCCCGAAACGAGCGAGGGCCGTCCCGAGGCGCGCGGACCTATTATGGGTTCCTAGATTGGTCCTTGGCAGAACGGTATTGTCATTACCCGCGCCTCAACCACAGCAGGCAGCAGAGCCGTTGCCAATAGAGGTGCACAGAAAATCATGCCCTTGGCAGATGATCGTGGCCAGGTGATCATTATCTAGCGGTCAGATAATTTGAGAAGATCGACAGCCTTCTTCATAATGGGGGACAGGTTGATGTGATCAAGACCCCGCTGTTGGTGATACAAACTGAGAATCCTTGTTGGTGACAAACGGTACCACGCTGCCCTTGAGGTAAAGCGTCGCTTCAAACTCAAGGGACCCCCGGCTATGAGAGACGTACAGCAACATATCTGGGAAATCGTGGTACAATTTACGGATCGCCAGGAATGTATTTGCGCGCGAAAGCGCTGACGCTTGAAAACCTGCCACCTCAGCCAGGCCGGCCGATCTGGATTCGAAACCGTGCCATTCCCGAAATCGAAGGCCAAAGGCTTCACCACGCTCTTCAGCACGATGTGCTTTGAACGATTTGTATTAGTATTGCGAAGGCGGTTCGTGTCCTTTGCACTCTAGGGTAGGAAAGCCCCTCGCAGTAGATATTATTTTGGCGTTACTGTTGAGGCCCGGGCTTCCTTGCCGTCCAAACATGGCTGTGAAAACGTTAGCAAGCCTTGGTATGTTACAACAAGAGGCGGTTGTAGACTCACATGTTGCAATAAGTGTGATAGCGCAAAATGCATGTCTCGCGATGCACTGCTGCACATAGCTCACGAACTTCCTCAACCTTCAAGCCTAATTTCTCAATAAGGGGTTTTAAACTCATGGCTTCCAAACCATGGGACAGTCCAAGATTGAACCATCGGGCGACTTCTTGTTGATGTCGATCAGGAAACCAGGGACAGACATTAGCCTTGATCACCTCTTGCCTCACATCCGTGAAACCTGCAGCCTCGAGCATTTGCCGGTGTTCTTGTGGTGTGACTCTAACACTGCGGTTGAATCGATCCATGCCATCGAGGAAAAGCTCTGCCCACTTCACGAATGCGGAATTTGCAGGGCGCTCATCGTCGTCATATCGGGGTATCCAATCAACCTCAATATGCTCTAAGAAACCGATTCCTGGAGTCAGGTGCCTAATCAAATGTTAGGTGTGATGTTGAGAGACGCAGTTTCGAACTTACTCAAAGATATTGTGGTATATTTGAGGCCACAAATCTGTTTGAATACTGCCTAGTAACATCCGCATGTGAATCAGATCACAGTCTGTCAGTAAGGGCCCCCAGGTCGGTTCTTCAATGTCATACTGCTTTGGCATAACGCCAGGGGGGATCCTATCCATGTAAGCCAATGTCCTACAAAGTGTGAGTCCGTACCTACAAGGCTGGTTGAATCTGATTCAGGTCTACGGCCATGATCTGGGCATCGGAGAGGCATCTTCTTTAGGTCAGCAGGCGACAATGATTAGGATCAAGAGCTTAGGCATACTCTTCAGCCACGTGAATCGCCCAGATACCCGTTCCTGTACCAAGATCCATGATTCTAGGCGAGGGTCGTCTGATAGGAGCTAGAAATGGCTTGTCGTTTCGTACTAGGAGGAAAACTTTATGAAATATATCCAACCTGTTCAACTCTTCCTAGGAGATGTCGGTCAGGTGGCGTATATCACTCTTAGTTGCAGACGACTTACTGAATCAATTGGAAAAAGGTATTTTCCACGTTTCCAGGAGCCATAAAAACGCCCATGTTGCCAGAATCCATCTTGAAGGTACCTCCCTTCCGACTCGTTTATGCTGCATTACATATGTCAGATTGGCTGCTCCACAAAGAACTCTGCATGAAGGACGGCATACCTATTCTGTGGAGGCATTACAACCATCGATGAAAACCGTAGCAGTTGCAATGTCCTAATGAAGTGCAAGGCCAAACACGAAAGCCACAATGTAAGACTGCAGCAAGACGTAATTTGACGGCAGAGGATAACACAGGTAATCCGGGCTGCGTTTTCGAATCCAGGATGAGCGAAGTTTCCAGTTGTGGTGGAGAATATCGCTACAATAGTTAGCAGACGCACGAAAGTGAAGACAAGATCCACCAAGTGATGTATGTATAAAGAAAAGTGCGAATATTCGCTGGAGAATGAATATGAGAAGCAATTTGGACCGGGTAATGAAGACTAAATAGCACCAAGGGAATGCAGTGTTTGAGTTGCCAGGAGAAGCGCAGCATGTTTCGGGCACCTTTGGACTCAATGGATTGTTTCAACCAAACTTGAGCATCACGCAGGCATACACCTTAACACGGCCCAGGGAGCCCCGAACAGCGGTAAAGGCGGAGGACGCAACATTGCTGTTGGTTGTATGGCGGCTCCTGCGCATTCATGTAAAGGAAAAATTATCCATGGTGTTTATGGCCAGATTCGAGTTGACTGAGTGTCCTGGGGAAGGAGAAGGCATAAAAGGACAGAGGATGGGATGTCTGAGAAGCCTCAGGTTGACTCGCATTGACGGCTTACAGTATGAACTTACTGAATATGAGAGAGCTCAGAGGCCGGTATTAGAGAGATTAGGAAGCCGTCTAAGGAACGCCAAGAATGGTATGGAGCGTCGAATAGATGCTGAGAAGATAAGTTTGCACAAATCGCAAATTGATCCAAGGTGAAACGTCGGTGTCAGGACTCGAGATTTTAGGCATAGGTCGTATATATGCAATCGAACAGAAAACGTCTTGGTCGTGTTTCAATGCCAGTTTCTCCTCGAGCATATGGCCCAGTTGGCTCAGGAAAGAAAATAAAGAAAAAGGGTGGCGGTTGGTGGATGAAGAGCTCAACTGAGTTGAGATTGAGGATTAGGAGGGGTTTTTGTTCTCGTGATTCTCTTTACGAGACTTGTGAACCGAAAAGTTTGAGCCCAGATGATCACAAAGTAATGAATCGAGATGATGGAGATCCGCAGATGGAGACAAACAAATGCAATGGGCGTGAAAAGCGTCATGGGCGAGAAAGAAGCCGGAAAAGATGAGGAGGAAGGCTGTTGATACTTATTGTTGCCAGCAAGAGTGTGGAGCTAAGGTGCCTAACTTACAGCGCGTCCAGTCCACCTTAGCTTAAAGAAGGGCAAGGCAAGGCAAGGCAAGGTAAGGTGCGATTCCAGCCCCAGGCACAGCGGTAGAGAGGTACAGGTACAGGTTCAGGTTCAGAAGAGACAGGCATGGATGGGTCCTACAGACTTAGCAGTTTGGTGGACGTGGGACCTTGAACCTGTGGGTGTGTCCCTCAAGGGTTCCCCTCTTCCTTTTTTACATTACACCCCCTGTTAGTTAAGATGACCGCCGTTGCTGTTGTTGGTCCAGTCCTGTCTGTTATTTTTATTGTGATTATTATCATGCGCCTCGAAAAGCGGTCGAAGCCTTGTGTTACCATCCCTGAAGAATCTGCTGGGTGGGCTTAAAGAGCAGGGCAGCATGAATTAAACTCCGTCCTCAGATTACTTATCAAAATACGCACTGGCATCCAGTCGATGCACTACAGCTGCCAGCCTGAGACTAAGACGGGCCTTGGGGTGAAAATAGATCAGAATCGTAAATTTACCATTCACATTCCGATCTCAACCAGTACAAAAAAAAATGGTAAAAGAATGACCGCAAGTGGTGCTGAGCGTGCCGCCAAATGGTAGGGCCAAAGTACCTATCAACACCACAACCCACACAAAGCTCTTCAGAGGGGCAACCAACCTCGATATGGCTGTGTTAGCGGGGCGTGATGGATGGATTCGTGGGAGAACCACTTGTTATATTATGCAAGGAACTTAACTTGCCTTGCGTACCCGTCCATACCTACATACATACGCTGTAGTTGTTGACAGGCTTTGGAGTTTTGCAGCACATGCAGTCAACTCCTTCACCGCGTATCCAGCCCATCACCATTGTAATAACATATGCATCCATCACGTTTCCTTGTCTGGCCTCCACAGCCGGCCTGTGACGTTGGTTTCTATGGTAGAAATGGTCCCCATGCTACGAAATGGTCTCCCTTTGAGGACTTGTTATTTTGTGACACCCGAGATCACGTCCATTTGGGGTCATTCTGTCTTTCCAATTTCCCGGTATGTGTTTGAGGTTGCACCAGCGACGTTTATCCATCCTTGGAACAGTACCTAGTTAGAGAAGTGGTAGAGGAGTGCTGGATTTTAACGTGCGAAACACAGCCATAATGGATTCACTCCTACAGGATTGATTGATGCCAATGTCCTGGTCACAATGTTATGGCTGTCACCGGTTGACGGCGCCGAAGCCGCAACCGCCCATTGGCCTCGAGGGATGGACGGGTGCCGTTTAGGTTCTTTTTCTTCTCTTGTTCGTGTTGGCTCCGTCTCTCTAACCGCGCCCCTGGTCAGCCACTGATCGCTGTCATTGTGGAGGATGAGGGGTTCGTCCCGCTGTTGGTTGTGTTTCGGGGTAGATATCAATGCCCCTAGCCGACGACGGTCTTGTCTCTAATCACTTTAGCATCCGGCCAACAGGGAACAAGGGATCAAGATGAGGGGACTTGTTAAAGACAAAAGGTCAGCAGTGACTCAGTTGTTGATTGATATGATATGCAATTGCAATGAAATGTCCGGATTTGGTGTTAATCATAAGACCTTTTCCGTCGCGTGCCGATTGATTCACTTTCGAATATACGCGATAAGAACAGAATTTTCTATCTCAACACTTGGCCTTGTATTCGCTCCCACTCTAACGTAAACGTTTCCAGCTTCATGTTGGCTTTGGGAATTGAGACATCCGGCTCAGGTTCTGCCAACATGTAAGATTATTGGTTCATGAATTTTTCACAGGTGTTGTCCGGACTGAGATTTCATTGGGTCATGCCTCTGATTTAGGATAGGAATTCGTTGGAAATTCTGTGTTGAGAGTCCGTCTCGACACCGACGCCACAAAAGGGACCATACTGAAATCTTGGAGATCGATCAGGGCAATGTAATCACGAAAACCTCGAGTGGAGGCAAGCACCTTGCTCGGATGCACTCGCTGCAGCTAGGTAGGGAGGCTGACCGACCACGTCTGAAATGAAAGAAGCCTGCTAACCCTTCGTTCCTTCTATCAATGTTGGTGGTGTTGGTGCGTTAGTCAGGTGATGTTATATCAGTGAGACTTATCGTCAGAGGTAAAAAAAAAAAAAAAAAAGCAAACCTGTCCCAATTCTCTCCACAACAACCATGTCAAACTGTCGTGGTCGAGTTCCCTAGTGCCCGCCAGCGTTCGTTGCGCCGTCGCCCACTTGTTTAAGTCTTCGATCACCACAAGGCTCAGGCCCTGAACCAAGCGACTTAAACTAACGTGCCTTGGCCACCACTGAAATGCACAAAACTGCCAGGGGGTTTGGCTTACGCTAGGGAGATGGTACGGAAACTAGCGCCCAGAACCCCTGCCGCCCAAGGCTCACTTTTGGATCATTGGCGCTGAACTCATGCGCTGTTTGGCTCCAGGCCGCTCACGGTTTTCGTTTCGATCCGGTTTTGGCGTTCTTTCTCCATCATCTTGTTGCTCGCTTCTCACCGATGAAGCTCCTGATCGGGCATGCCCTGTACATGCGTGCCATTTGCTTCAGGGTACCAATGATCCCGCTCTCTTGCTCGCTTTGTTCGTCATCCTTTGAAGGATTGATACATTGACATCTCGTACAAAATGTGTCAACCGTCGCCATACGATTGTAACGTCTGCACCTGTTATTAAATCGGATCGCCATCACCTCCTAATTATCTGTGAACTCTCACATCAGCCTCATTTTTATCGGACATACATCCGCGCTGAGATGAGGCGTAGAATAGCAGGAAAGTTGTAACAACAATCCATGGTATTGAGCAAGCAACGTGACCCGGTTTTTTATTCAATCGACTAGGACACTTCTCTATGCCCTCCAGGACATGGATGGGGTTTGCAATGAACCAACCTCTCTTCGCGGAAGCCCTGGCCGATCTGGCATTTTCAAAATCATATCAGCTCCAAATCCTCATCACGTAAACAGAAGTACACGAGTTGTCTCCTCTCTGTAAAAAGGCCTCTTATTCGGCGAGTCTTCTTGTTATACCAATTCGGGCTAACCCAATCATTGTTACCATTCGCATACAATATGATCCTGGAGCAAATCACACATTAATGGTAAGCCATTGTCATATTTGTAGGTACCATGTGAACAACCTGAGCGAAACAGCGATACGTATTGTATAAGTTAGCACTGGCATATACCCCTTATGGCCTCGTCCAAGCAAACAATGCCTACCCAGCCCGTGTTTTGTCACCAGGCATTTGACACCACGCTTCATCGATTCTGGCATTTGACTAACTTGAGTAGGCGAATGAAAAAGTTAACATCGAGGCCGGATAGCTCATAACAAAATCACGGATATTCATACTCTGTCCTGCCATGCGATGTTGAGAGAGCGATTTCTCCAAGAGGCACGCATGGGTCAATGTCCGGTGAAAGAACTGAAAGAACCAACAGAGTCTTTTCTCCTCTGGAGGAAGTACATATCGCATGAAATCATGTATCCTTAGGCATCTTATCGAGCACGCCTCCTTCGCTATTGGATTCAAGGAGCATCGGCCAATTGATGAACGCGTTCCCCGAAATCGACTAATGTCAGGTTTGTTCCCGACTGGCGGGCAGCCTATCAATGTTTCCTCGAATGACACCAATCAGAGACAGTGATGCCTTTGTCGTGAGGTGCGCACCAGGATCAATTGTAAAGTATGTACTCCATCATGCAAGGTCCAAAGGAGGAAGGGCAAGATGAGGGTTGCCGAGTTACATATATCCCTGAACCTTGTTCGCTCCAGCGCTAACCCGAATTACCAGAGGATTGGGTCCTAGGTGCCTTCGATGCAGATCCGACTGAGCCCAGCGAAAGCCAGGCACAGTAATGTAGGAACTTCCAAGTCGACAATGGACGAGAATTCATCACTGCACTTCATTTCATCATGGCGACACAATTAAATGCAACGACAGGCGTCAGAGTTTTGAACCTTCTGTCGGGGATGAACTTTGTGATTAATCTTAGACTCTCTCGGAAACATCCAAGGATTGATGAACCTCACCTTACAATGACCCCCGCTGGTTGCAAGGAATCCACCCTCCGCTCATCAGCTCACTGATACGTCTTATTAGCCAAGGCAATTCTGTTCAAGAAGAACCTGTTCGTTCTTGACCTATAATCGACGATACGTTAGTACAGCTCTCAATCAAGCAGCACCTTTGACTACTGCAACCTGCGCTAATGACTTCACCTGGCTCCGCGCCATGCTCCATGGTGCCAGCCCTCAGATGTTGATACCACGCATGTCACGTCTGCTGGCGCGATTCGCGCGATAATATTACTATCCAGCTTTGGACTCAACACAAAGCACGGGATTTGCAGGGACTTGGAAGTCCTCTCTCATCCATGATTAAGACTTGCCATGCAACCTTCGACTTTGGGTACTTTACCCGAAAGCGTTACTCATTCACCTCAAATGGGCTATTTCCATGCCTCCTGCTCCTCACCGCTTCAATAGCCAGAGAGGCCCAGGGAAGTGGATGAACGAGTGGAGATCACCGAAGTTATCTGTCCTGGTGATGAGGGAGCTTGATATGATACGAAACTTAGCCGACATACCTCTATTAAACCCACCATACATAGACTAGGCTGTACCATTCCATCGGATCCCTCTATACGTGTGGTACATACACCACAATACATTAGCTCATATATTGGCAGCGCAACAAGAGAGGATATTGGTGCCAGAGAACAGTTATCAACAGCAATATGTTTTTGTTTTTGTGCTGCTGGAGACGTCATTAACGACATACTCGTCAATCTATATTCGACTGCACACCTATATCACAGTCTTTTTTCCAGACACTAAACACCACGCAGGAGTTTGGCCTCCTCCAAAGGGTGTCCAATGATCAAGGAAGTACCAAGCTCAGAAGATGGAGCAACTGGGCGTTTCTGGGTGCCCTTGCTCAGCCACCCAAGGCAATGGTTGAACGAGCGAGCAGCTTGCAACGTCAGCAGTTTTGGCAACATGTTTCTGGCTACCAAGTAAGCGAGGTTCCTAATTGCAACCTGACGATGCCGAAATACGGTTGCCATACACATTCATGCGAGACAAGTGCTCTGTTGGTACAAGAGGCACGTCTGTCTGTCACCCCTGGGCTGGGACCTTCAACTCCGCTATGACGGTGCTACACATGTACCTAATTTACACCCTGGTAATTGAGGCCAGCCGCAATCCCTGCTGTCTGTGCCGCTTTGGTGTAAAGACCCGACCTGTTCCAAACTGTCGGGTCAGATTGTGGGGTCTGTGAAATTGGAGTTGTGAGACTTTTACTGGAGGCAGGCAATCACTCACTCAGAAAGGTGGTCGAGCCCAAGCACAAACGATGACGTCCTCCATCGTTCATCCGTATATATAGACATTGTCGACCAGTAAAAGAGAAGTCCCATATACCAAGTGGTAATATCCGCACAAGAAGAGCTCTAATGGCACCATTATGTCCCTACATTTGATAGGCCACAACATGTCGCGAGAACACCCCCAGGTAATGCACAGAGCGACGAGCCCCTGCTTGCGAGCCTATATGATAATATTATAATACTGGTGAGCTAGACTTACCTGCACAGACCAGACAATCCTTCTTTTAACACCGACGCAAGAAGACGCCGACGAGAGGAAGTTGTCCTTGTCCCGCCCACTAGGTTTCAGCATCCTATTGGATAAGTCGAACCAACAGCACAACGCAACACCCCTCCCCCCCCAAACGTCCATAAGCCACCACACGCCGGTTGGTGGTGGCTGCAGATTGTCTGTGGTCCCAGCCCTGGGGCCGACCCTAGACTGAGTCCGCCCTCTCACCTCCTCTTATAGCCTCGAGTTCTCAATCCAATCCCACCGCTACGGACCAACAGCATAAGCCTAGTTCTGTATAGGTTAGGCGTGGTCCACTTGGCATGGTTGTTTTGTACTGTACTCGCCCTATGTCAAAGCAAAACGCGACTTGTTTTGGAAGTGGTCAAGTTCACAACCAACATACATGAATCCTTTCACCACGACCTCTTAAGCCACCTGGTTCGAAACACACTTTCTCTTGAACCGATAGCTGCGGAAGCTAGTGTCGTCCGTTTTCTTACCGAGCTTACGCTGGTATCTTACATATCATAATTTACTACCGTTGCCCACAGTTCATACGACAGTCGAGTCTAAGTAACCAAGTTCATTTTTCATTTCATCAGGTGCAACACAATAAGAATTTCCATGAGCTATCCATGCTATTATTGCTACACCACCTGGCTTATTGTCTCTGAAGTAGGGGTCAATGACTCCAATCGTAAACGGAAGCTGCCGCAAGATAACCTGATATGGTCCCAATCTGTTGGCCGCGCTGCGGCATCTGCAGCCTCAGATTCTCTTCACCGCATACACATGACCCGTGACCCTCATCACAACCTCTCGCTACTGCAGTTCACCCAATAGCTCTCTCCATAAATGGGTTTGTTTCGATACCGTTTCCGGACACCACGTCGCCGATCTGGTCGCAAGGTCCAAAATCACATCGCCTTCCGAGGGGGTCGGCCGGGGATTACCACTCATATTCACCGGTAGCCTTATGGAAGACGTATTCCTTACCGTTGACTGTCAGGACTCCATCCTTGAGCGTGCACTTCCTATAGTTGCCATTAGTAAATGAAACAAAATCGACCAACCCGGTGGGGGGTTTAATCAACGCACCACTTGTTCTTGACCCGCTGGACCTTGTCGTACATGCACAGCATGATGTTGCCGAGTCCCTCGTCATCAACATCATCGTCGTCCCGATCCTCTTCTGGATCATCGAGATCCGAGTTAATTGCATCGTCATCATCTTCTTCATCATCATCACCTCCATCATACGCGGCAGGTTGCTTGCCATTAGCCATGCGTGATGTTGAACCTGATGTGTGTCGAGTTGCCTCCTTTAAAGGAAGCATCAGACCGCCTCCCTCCATATTCTTGGCCTTAGCAAGGATCTGTTCATGCAGCATACGGTCAATCTCAACTCGTCCGAGTTCATGCAATTCGCCATTGGCAACTCTTTGCATAAGCACACCCTCGAACTCCTCCAGATCGCCAGCGCCATCGGTTTGGCCATTTTGAATATGGGGCTGGCCGTTGGCTGGATGTTGCTGTTGTTGTTGGGCAGTTGCGGCGGCCATGTGCTGACGATACATCTGCTGCTGATGTTGTTGTTGCTGGGTCAGTCCTGGCTGCTGCTGTTGTTGTGGTTGGGGCAGAACGGGTTGTTGCTGTTGTTGTTGCTGACCCTGTTGGGAGTTGCCTTGTTGTTGCTGTTGAAGGGCGTTGATGGAGCTAGCCGCTCGCTGGCCATACTGAGCCTGCAGTTGCTGAGCAGCGCGATTGGCAGCAACATTGTTGTCATTCATGTTGATATTGGGATTGTTGTTGTACTGTTGGTAGGCCATTGGGTTACCCTGTAAACCAGGTTCTTGCTTGATAGCTACATGAGGCTCGGTCTTGATATTGTTGCCTTCAGGCTTGATGCCATTCTGCACTTGAGGTTGAGCCATCCCCGGTAAAGAAAGCCCGGTCGGGTTGTTTAGTTGAGGGGAGAATTGAGCCTGGGCATGAGTCTGAGCCTGTGGTACAGCAGGCGCCGGTGCTTGTGCAGGAGGATCAGCCTTGGGATCCCAAGGGAACTGGGCGACATGAAGCTGGGTAAGCTTTTGCTGCCATCCCTGGTTTTGAAGACATGTTAGTTGGTTTTTCTGGTTTGAGCATCATTCGAGTATAAGACTGAATATTCATGACCGTGATGGAATGAGTTGTCAACTTATGTTTCAACTCGCAAGCAAGGTAAAACAAACAGAGAGCAGGCCCAAAAAAGTCAACACACGCAAATTACGATATGATATGATGGTATAAGCAAAAGACATGAGAAAACAGGTAGCAATGTTGGGGTAAAAAAGCGAGGCAGTGCAGATGTGAGACGGGTGCATTGTGGTGGTGATAGGATGATTTGGTATACACAAGTGGATATGAGATGAATAGAGGGAGGGGATACGTCTCGAGCAAGCCAATCAGAAAGCAGCGGGTGTCAGCGGGAGGAGTCACAAGGCGAGTGGCAGTCGCAACAGGAGCTCTGGGCTTAAAAGACCCAAATAGTGCTGTGTCGACAC
>PVQA01000380.1:0-30445 GCA_002980515.1 Fusarium burgessii
AAGACCGGCCACCCCCACAGACTGGCCACTACAGCAAAAATCAATTGATGCCTGAGGCCTACATGGTCTTTTCCCATATTAAAATCCTAGGTGGCCGGTCTGTGGGGGTGGCCGGTCTTTGGGTGACGGACGTTAGAGCTAGGAATTGCAATAGTTTGCTTAACTTTAAGGCGGATGCTGAAATGTGTTGTTGAGCTACGTCAGCTTTCCAAAACTGGCCATTTTTTGAGAAAATGATTAGTGAACTGGCCATGCCAACAGGCACTTTTGGCAATATCAGTTAATGGCTCTTTAGCTCTTCCCAAGTACTTCGTAGGAACTTCGGCTAAACCGGTCAAGCACGTGCTCACGCATCAACTGTTCCCTAACCTTTGGTTCTCTCAACGCGTCTTTGTCTCTAACGTCGCGTTACCCGTCCATTTGCCTTTAGCTGCCTGATCCACGCTAGCGAGCGACACTTGAAGTCTCTATCCAAACTTCGACATCATTGTGACTTGTGAACTGCAGTCTGTCTTATTAGCTGATGGTCCAAGCTACGTAATTCTAGACACTACCATCCCTGCATCCCCCCTGATGCGGTATCTGTTGCCATGTCTAGAATCGACAAGCTTTCGATCTCGGGTGTGCGGTCCTTCAGCCCCTCGGTCCGTGAAGCTATCCAGTTCAATACGCCTCTAACTCTTATTGTGGGCTACAATGGATCGGGAAAGACTACAATTATTGAGTGTCTAAAGTATGCAACGACTGGTGAGCTGCCGCCCAACAGCAAGGGCGGCGCTTTCATTCATGACCCAAAGGTGCCGACATTCATTGTTCCACAGCTAGCAAACGTTTATGCTAACGTATTGTAGCTTTGTGGCGAGAAGGAGGTTATGGCTCAAGTAAAGCTCCAGTTTCGATCGATCAATGACCGTCAACATGTCGCTACTCGAAGTTTACAACTTACCGTCAAGAAAACCACCCGCTCTCAGAAAACCCTAGATTGCTCCCTGGTCGTAGTCAACAATGGAGAAAGAACAACAACTTCTACTCGGCAAGCTCAGCTAGATGAAATGATCCCAGAGCGTCTGGGTGTTTCGCCTGCAATCCTTGATGCAGTCATTTTCTGCCATCAAGATGAATCTCTCTGGCCATTGAGCGAGCCAGCTGCTTTGAAGAAACGGTTTGACGAGATCTTTGAGGCCATGAAGTATACCAAAGCCATTGATAACCTGAAAGTTCTCCGAAAGAAGCAAGTTGAGCAGCTCGGCAAGCTTCAAAATGACGAGGCCCACAACAAGGTGAACAAGGATCGCGGTGACCGGGCCGAGAAGAGGATGAAAGCCTTGTCGGCTGAAATTGAGGCATCTCGAGAAACCTGCGAGTCCATCAGTGCCGAAATGGAAGAGACCCAAGATAAGATTCGCAACATTCGAGAAACGGCGAACAGCCACCTTGCAATTGTACAGAATCTCAACACCAAGCGTGAGCAGCTTGAGTACAGAGAAGAAGCTGTCAAAGAACTGAAGGCTACTATTGAGGAATTGCCCGATGATGACGGAAAGCTTGAGGGTGACCTCGCACATTATGAAGATCGTATGCAGCATCTTCAAGATGAGGCCGACCAGAACAAAACACAGTATAACGAATTGCAGACCGAGCTGGGGCAGTCGCGAAAGGAGCTGTCTATCAAGCTTTCCGAACAGGGCAAACACCAGTCGGACAAAGATAAGTATGAACGTCAATTGAAAATACGCATGGAGACCATTCAGGAAGCCGCCCAGTCTTTTGGCTTTTCGGGCTTCGACGGTGATCTTTCCGATCACCATGTGAAATCCTTCAATGACAGACTTCAAAAACTTCTCGGCGAGAAGAAGCGGGATCTGGAACGTTTGCAGAAGGAAAATTCCGCTGAGCTCGACCGGGCCACTGGAGTCATAACTGAACTTGAAGGCCGCAAGGCTGCTCGTACCCAAGACCGTGTATCCGCCAAACAACGAATGGGTGCTATTGAGAAACGAACTGTGGTACTCCAGAACGAGTCGAGCCAGATAGACGTGGACGAAGGTGCCAAAGCTGTTCTTGATGGACAGATGCAAGATCTTGAGAGCAGATTTCAGTTAGCCCAGAAGACTTTCGAGAACGCCGACTGGGACCGCCAAATCTCTGACGAGGACGATAAATTGCATCAACTTGAGAATGAGAACGATAAGCTGGGCCGGGAGCTTGTCGAATGTACCCGTCTGGCGTCTGAGAGAGCCCAGCTTGACTACAGAAAAAAGGAACTAGCTGACCGTAAGCGCAAGCTTGATACCTTGATAAATACCTGGAAACCAAAACTGGACAAGTTTCTTGGCAGTGACTGGCAGCCGGAGACTCTTGATTCCAAGTTCCAGTCATTGGTTAAGAACCAGAGCAAGGTTGTCAGTGAGGCCCAGAAGCGTCGCGAACAAATCCGCCAGAAGCAGCAGAAGGTGGAGTTTAGAATGCGAACTGCCAAAGAGTCCCACGACAAGAAATCAAAAGAGGCGGCGGCTTGTCAACAACAAGTAGTAAACGCTCTTCTCGTGGTTCGCGACAATGCTGTCATCGAAGATTATAAAGAAGAAATTGAGGTCACCGAATCACAGGTGGAAGAGCTTAGGAATGACTTGAGCCTCTTCGACGCTCTTGTGGACTATTACACAAAATGCAAACGCTTGCTTGATACCAAGCGGAAGTGCTTACTATGTGACCGCCATTTCGATGACAACCAAGCTGCAAGCATGGAGCGCCTAAGCAAGAGGATCGACAAGCACCTTGACCCCAAAGGTAAGGTCGATACCGAGAAAGATCTCAAGGACGCTGTCGCAAACTTGGAAAAGCTGCGATCTGTCCGAGGATCTTATGATACGTATGAGCGGCTGACTGCCGAGCTGCCTACTCTCCAGGCAGAGTGCAAGGCTGCCGAGACAGAATTTGATGCCCTCGAGAGACAGGTGGAAGAACAAGGGTCTGTCGTGTCAGCCGAGGAAGAGAAACAGAAGGATTTGGAGGATATGTCGAAAACTGTTCTCAACATCACCCAGACGGTCAAGGATATCACAGAGTCTGAAAACCAAGTTGACCGTATCATGTCTCAGCAAATGTCGGGTGGATCCACTCGAAGTCCCGATGAGATCCATGAGCTTCAAGCTGGCCTATCTGACCAAATGAGGAACCTGAAGAATCGGATCTCGAAGTTGACAACGGATCGTCAGCGCACGAAAGACCAGCTCAACGCACTTGAGCTCGAAAAGAGCGAGTTGAGAAACAAGATCAGCCGGGCAGCGGGTCAGCTGGACAAAAAGCAAGATCTCCAGAATCAGATACAGGCACTGAAAGAAGAGGTCTCACATCAACGAGACGTAATTCAGCGCGCCGACGAGGAGTTGGAGACTATTGAGCCTAGCATTGCTGAAGCGAGGTCTGCTCGCGATGAAGTCCTAAAGCGCGGCCGTGCCAAGGAGCAAGTCATTGCTGATGCTCGTGATACTGTCGCCAATTCCGTCAACGAGATGAAGATGATGGATGCTGATATTCAAGGTTATATCGATCGGGGCGGCCCCTCTAATCTTGCTTCTAACCAACGAGCTATTGCCACACTTGAGAAGACAATCGCAAGCACCGAAAAAGAGGTCACAGACCTCACTGTTCGTACGAACAAGCTCAAGCAAGACATTGACAACGGAGACCGCAAGAAGAAAAACATCAAGGACAACCTGAACTACCGCAAGAACCTTCGCACAATCGAAGTTATCCGTCAAGAGATCGCTGAGCTCGAAGATCGCAATGCCGATGAAGACTATGAGCGTCTCCAAGCTGAAGCTCGCATGCAAGAAAACCACTATAACCGCCTTCTTGCTGAGCGCGGCTCCGTTATGGGAAGTATGAAAACCAAAGATGAAGAACTTGAAAGGCTCCTTCAAGAGTGGGAAATGGACTATAAGGATGCCAAGAGAAAGTACCGCGAGTCGCACATTCGTGTGGAAACGACCAAGGCTGCCATTGAAGATTTAGCGCAGTGCAGCTCAGCCGTGGACAAAGCTGTGATGCAGTTTCACTCGATGAAGATGGCCGAAGTAAATCGAATTGCCGGCGAATTGTGGCAGAGCACCTACCAAGGCACTGACATTGATACAATTCTTATCCGCTCAGACAACGAGTCAAACACAGGCAAGCGTAGCTACAACTACCGACTCTGTATGGTGAAGCAAGACACGGAGATGGACATGCGTGGTAGATGCTCTGCTGGACAAAAAGTCCTTGCCTCTATCATTATTCGTCTGGCTCTAGCTGAATCTTTCGGTATCAACTGTGGCCTTATCGCACTTGATGAGCCCACCACAAACCTGGATCGCGACAATATCAAGAGTCTGGCAGAGAGTCTACATATGATTATCAAAGCCCGACAGGCCCAGAGCAACTTCCAACTCATTGTGATTACTCACGATGAGGACTTCTTGCGACATATGAGATGTAGCGATTTCTGTGACAGTTTCTTCCGAGTCAAGCGAGATGAGCGACAGAACAGTGTCATCTCTAGGGAAAGCATCACAAAGATCTTCTAATAGGTATATAAAGTCCTTGAGCAAGACGGCTTGAGATTTGATGCCGGACAAATATGTAAAATAAACTGGATCCTATAAGCGCCCGAATATTCTTCTTGGCGTTCAGGAGCGTGTATATAAATATCATTATATATTCGCATCTCGTTTATGCACTGCGATATCCTGATGTTGCTAATATGAAACCTAGGTTAACAGGTGTTCCATCCCTTGGACTGCGTCGTTCAGTCTTTCGTGAAGGACTATCATGCGATGCCTCCCCGGCGCAAATCAACCCTCCATAAACATAATACCCGGGTGGAAACTTGTTCAAAGTCCTCTCTTCTGAGTACGTCAGCTCATTATGGAAAAGGGATACGAACAAGTCATATCAGAAAATCACACTTTTCATCACGTAATTCCGAGGAACTCCTCCTAACCTATCGTGGACAGGTCCCAACCCAGGTTGACTAGAGATAAATCTGACTAGCTTCCGATGCTGAGTCAAAGAATATCATGGGGCGCGCAAGACCACAGAGTCATTCCGATGAGCAATTGCATAGTTGGGTGAAGTTGCATTGGTCTTTTCAAGCTAACAGCTACATTTGGTAGATTCACAGAATAAGCCGGAGGATCATCAAAGAGGTGAGTACGTAAAAGTTTACGGAATTATGCCCCGGCAATAATATTCGGACTCCACACACCCTTGCTCTTGGGGTCTTGATGTCGTTGACGCTCTTATTTCACTGCAATGGAATTATTTCTCCACCCTCCCAGGCACGAGACGGCTCCTTTTGCCGAATTGCTCAAAAAGATCCTGACCTCGCCCTCGCGCCTCGGATTTAACTAATAAATACGGTAGTTATGACTTACTACGTGCGTGGTCCCCGTTTTCGGACACAAGATCAACAATGGACTTGTCTTCAACAACTCAACTCAGTTCAATCAACTCTCTCCCTTTTTGGACAAGGACCCCCAGAACTGGAAAATCTTTCACCGGCGTATAGTCGACGCGTATTACCCAGGACAACTATAGCCGTATTGAGAAAACTTGCAGGTCCCTGATTATCAATCACCGTTGCGGTCAACGCCGGCCTCCGGACAAGGATCTTTACAACAACTACGTCGACGACTTTCAACCATTTCAAAGAGCTGAGGGAAAAGAAGGATCCTTATTTACATTCAGCCTTTCGGGCTTTTCTTGAGCAATAATGGCCGCCTCAATATCAACACCAGAGCGGAGGACTAGCTCAGATAGTACTCTTGATGTTGAACGAGATGGAGCCTACACAGCGAATGAAAACTCTGAAAACCCTACAGCCGCCGAAGCAACTCCCGAAGGAGCGGAGACAACGCCGGCCGGCAGTAACCTATTACCCGGAGCACCTCAGGCCGGTGATCCTGAGGCCGGACGGACCAAGTCGGAGACAATCTTGGTAGTGGGTGCTCTGTGCCTTGCACTCTTCCTTGCCGCTTTGGATACGACCATTATTACCACTGCTGTCCCTACTATTGCCAACGAGTTTCACTCAAGTCAGGGTTACATTTGGATAGGAAGTGCATATTTGTTGGGCAACGCCGCATTCGTGCCGACATGGGGCAAGATCTCGGACATCTTTGGTCGCAAGCCTGTTCTTCTCGCCGCGGCTGTTATTTTCTGGATCGGATCTTTGCTGTGTGCTGTTAGCAATGGAATGCCCATGCTCATCGCCTCGCGTGCTATTCAAGGCATTGGTGGAGGTGGTCTCATCGTTCTGCCCAATATTGCCATCAGCGACCTTTTCTCCATGCGAAACCGCGGCATGTACTTTGGTATTCTGGGCATGGTCTGGGCATTGGCATCAGCTGTTGGGCCTATTCTCGGTGGTGTCTTCACAAGTCAGGTCACATGGCGATGGTGTTTTTACATCAACTTACCCATCTCAGCCGTTGCCATCGTCATCCTCGTATTTGTCCTCAAGCTGCATAACCCACGAACACCCATGAAGGAGGGTCTCCTAGCCCTGGACTGGCCTGGCAGTATTCTCATCATTGGCGGTACTATTATGTGGCTGCTCGGACTTGAGCTCGGTGGTGTTAGTTTCCCCTGGGACTCTGCCACGACCATCTGTCTTATTGTCTTCGGCATCTTTGTCGTTGGACTCTTTCTCCTGTACGAGTGGAAAGTTGCAAAGTTTCCTGTTCTCCCTATCCGCCTCTTCCACACGCAGAACAGTATTGCATCTTACGGAGTTGGTTTCACTCATGCGTTTGTCTTCATGTCAGGCAGCTACTGGCTTCCACTGTACTACCAGGGTGTTCTCGGCGCATCTTCGTTGCTCTCTGGCGTTTACCTGCTACCATATGTGCTTTCTCTCTCGTTTGTCTCAGCTGGAGCTGGAGTCTACATTAAGAAGACCGGCAATTACAAACTCGCCATTGTTCTTGGTTTGATCATTACCGTCGTTGGTTTCGGCCTCTTTATCAATCTTGAGCCACGCGCCAACTGGGCAAAAATTATCAGCTTCCAGATCATCGCCGGTATCGGTATTGGTCCTAACTTCCAAGCTCCCTTGATTGCTCTCCAGACCAATGTCGAACCGAGAGACATTGGCTCTGCGACCTCATGCTTCTCATTCATTCGCCAACTCGGCACATCCATCTCCGTCGTCGTAGGTGGTGTCATCTTCAACAACAAGATGGAGAGCCAGTATCCAAGACTGAAGGAAGAACTCGGCTCCGAACTCGCAAACAGACTCTCCGGTTCCAATGCAGCAGGCAGCGTCGAGCTCGTCGGCTCCCTAACAGGTCACGATGGCAGAGTCGCCAAGACAGCGTTCTGGAAGAGTCTGCAGACCATGTATATCGTTTATGCATGCTTTGCGGGTCTATCGCTTATCATCAGTCTGATGATCAAGCAAGTTAGCCTCAGCAAGGAGCATAAGGAGCACAAGACTGGTCTGAAGTCACTTAAGCGACGTGATGACGAAAAAGAGGAGGTTGACGCTGGAGAGGGTGTCACGACAGGCAACGAAAAGACTACGGATAACTAAAATGGCGTTTTATGTCTATGTTTGTGCTATTAAGGATATTTCAACATCCCCGCAGTTACGAAACGAAACTGCTTTTTGTTATATGAGTACTTATTGTTGGTATATAAAAGATGTGAGCGTTTGTAGTCAGATTGCTGCTAATGAATTTGTATTTGAATCATACCGAAAGCCGTGTTTTCTTGAAATTCACATGTACTGGATAGAGATTGTTCTTTGACACGACGTTTATTAGGGTTAGACCTCGGCCAAAAGTAACTTCGTCGATAGTTTGGACTGAAGTGTTTCTCGTTTTCCTTAATAGTAGGAAGTCGAAGCTACGTACATATATATATATATTCCTTCTGCTCATCCGTTATACATCATAAGTAGGTCGGCTCCCAGGCAATTCCGTTGAACGATAGAAACGTGACATGCAAGACGATCAACTTTATAAAAGAAATCAATAACGTGGGCAAAACCCTTATTCTTCTCTTTGATACACCAGGCGCCCTTCTGTTTGTAGATAAAGACTACCCTCTAAGACTTAAGGGTTGTATCATGGAGGCTTCGATAGTTTCTGCGTCGTGTCATTAATAAGACTAGTCAATGTTTCAAGGCGTTTAAGATGAGATAAACGCAACTACTCATATAAGACTAAGCTCGAGCTCCTTCAAGTAGCATATTATGAGAGCTTTAGGAATTCTATAAGAGTAAGTCTAGAACAGCTTCTCACCCTCTTCAACAGTCCTCTTCCACTCTTCATAATCAAAACCAAGATCTTCTAATGTCCTTAGCTCATGTCTCTTATCCCCTGCTGCTCTGCTCGCCAACTTGATCTTAGGCACTCTCTCCCTCACCCACCGCTTATCTAGTCCCCAGTAAGGAGGTAGCTTGCCCTCACCATCATTCTCCAGACCCAGCTCAGGAGCCTTCCTTGCGGTCTTACTAAGTTCATATAGACGGTTGATGTAATCAACATCCTCTGGGAACGCCATGACATGAATTGCTTTGCCCTCTCCCTTCTTTTCATGCTGCTCCTGTACCCATGCTTCCATAGCAGCTTCGGAAGGGGGGTTTAAACGTCCAGACCAGATGCGAGCGATTAGGGCGCTCTGCGCTTCAGCGATAGGGAACGGCACGATTCGTTGCGGGACACTGAGGAATGATAGGGTCGGGTCTGCAGTATAGAAAATCTGCTCCCAGAGATGCGCCGCATGACCACCGCTGGGTACCACGACAGTGGGATTAAGAGACTTCAGGAAGGGGTACGAGTAGTGAAAGCCAGTGCAGAAGATGACAGCATCAATGTCATTCTCGACCTGGCCGTTGGCGAAGCGAACACCACTTCGAGAGGGGAGGAACTCGACGATCTCAGGAACGCCAGCTGCCCATGGCTCTTTAGCAGGTGGTATCACGGTGGGCTTCTCCTTTTCAGATACAAAGATGGGTTGCTTTGCAACAGTGGAGAGTTGTGCGCTCACGTCAACTCCAGATGCAGAATTTCCAACGACAATGACTTTCTAGCCAAATATTAGCAGATATTGAGAACAGGGATAGACAAGCGTATGTACCTTATCCTTAAAGTCATTCGGGCGCCGATAGAACTTGGAATGTGAGATGGTACCAGGGTACGCCTTGTCAAACTCAACGAGGCCAGGGATGTCAGGGATGAAGGGATCATTGTAGTGCCCACTCGCCACTACAACAGCGTCGTACTCATCCTTGATGATCTTGTTGGCTTTGAGATCAAGCACCTCCACCGTCCAAGGCTGAGAGCGATTTGAGCCTGGCTTCTCAATATTCAAGACCTGGGTCTGATATGAGATGTGAGGAGTAATTTCTTGGGCATATTCCTTGAGATACTGTAGTACCACGCTATGTCGAGGAAACAGTGATGAGCCTTGAGGGAATTCTTTGTCGGAGTATCTCATGAGAGAGTGAGGAATGTTCGTTTCAAGGAGGTCGTAAATGGGTGACATGAACTCAACGTCGCCATTGTCGTTGGGCCAGAGAGCTTGATCTGGAGTAAAGCTAGGCTGAGTTCTGGGGACAGAGAAACCTTGCTCTCGTGCCAAAGGAGTGTAATTCCAAACGCCGCCCGGTGTAGCACGTTGCTCGAATAACCGGATCTTGGTGAACTTTTTCTCTGCGAGGAGATATCTAGTAGAAGTGTTAGTTACAACTCCGCTTGTAAGTGGTATTGTGTGTAAGTACTTGGCGGCTGCAAGGCCACTGGGACCAGCACCAATGATGGCGATGCGACGAACGTCTAGTTTATCTGCCAGCGCCATTCTCTCTTATGTGTTCAAGTTATTGTATCTAGCAGTTGAGACCCCGATATGACCTTACTGGAACCGTAAAGTAACGTCTAAGTCACAGTGATGTAACAATGTGGGTTGTTATATATTGTCAACGATATGATATCGTCAGATACAATTGATTGACGATGATGTGGGAGGAAGACAAGTTATATACTATCAGCCTGTCAAAGTTCTTCTCATCAACGGCTCCTCATCTCATTCGATTAACGATAAAGGACGTTGCCGATGGATCCCGCACAATAGCCTCATCCGCTCGGCGCTGTCGAATGACTGCCTTTCAGAACATGATTGCCTCTTTAGGCAATCCCGGTCGGCCTCCGCGCGACCCCGACTCCGGGCATCGGAGAACCGGCGCTGCCATTTGATGCTTTAAGACATGTTTATCTAGTGAGACTGTTCAACTTGGATCGATAAGTAAACTTGATACCTTCATACTCACAATATTTTATATCGTCTGTATCTGCATTTGTAACTCATCAGGGTTGATAGACTTTGTTCCTGCGGCTCCGCGAATTCTCACTAACGTAGTACCCTATCCATTGAAGGAATAGCACCTCAACCTCGTGCAAGCACGCAATTTGGTCCACCTGCATCTGCATCAACAACAGGCACAATGGCGTATCTTTATCTGCTGTTTTGAAGACTCATCTTATCATCGAATGAGGTGATTGATGATTTTTCCAATACTCTCTTCTTGTAAATGATGTGCAATCTTAAAACCTCTGCATGCTTTCTGATCCAGCTGCGGTATCAATCATAGATTGATAACGCTCTCATCTGGGCTGCTGGGGCCTGTTCTTCATTGCCATGCCACTCGCTATTCTTGACAACGCCAATTACCCAAAATGGCATCTGCATCTGCATCTGATATGAAAGCTTCGATCCACCGTTTCCGTCTCCGCAGGGTGTCTCCATCCCCAAGGGACGTCGGTCGGGCCCGGTCCGCTTCACCTCCAACGTCTCCTGACCAGCGGCTACAGCGACAGGATGCGACACAAAGAGAGGCGCAGGCTCGGTGGCAGGATCAGCAGAAGCAATCTCCAACGGCCGTCGCGGGCCGGAGCTCAAGTGGAAGACCCATAGCCCCGGCCTGTGATCGCTGTCGCAGCTTCAAAAAGAAGTGTAGCCGCACACTTCCCGTCTGCTCTCTATGCGCCAGTGCTGGCCAACGGTGTTCCTATACTAATCCAGTTGCCAACGCTGAGGCTCAGGTCCATCAGTTGCGTTCTCGAGTGCAGTGGCTGAGCCAATACATCGAACAAAGCATACTTCCATCAGGTCGACAGGATGTGATAGAAGGTATCGAGACAGGCACTGACTTGGGCGCCATACTCGGCCATGGGCTGCGGAACGGTATAGTAAACGTCGCGAATCCTGGGGCAGCATCATCACCTCTATCGCGAGTGCCAACTCAGATTGCTTCTCCATTGGAAACTATAGGCTCTCTTCCCTCAATACGCGGGCAAGACCACCCCTCGACTGGACGACAAAGCGTTGACATTCGTCTTGAGGAAAGGGATCCGGGTAGTGTTCGAACCACGAGCAGCCGTCTCTCCTATGGAGATTCGACAGATGGATCCATCACAAAACGAAGATTAATCGCCCGGCAGGCTCTCCCTCCTGATATCGCACCAAGTCGCTTTGTCGATGCCTTCTTTCGTCACGTCAATAGGGCATATCCTTTTGTCGACCAAACTCGGATACGACGAGATCTTGAACTTCTGGGTGATGCCTCACCTGCCGATCAGGATCCGCCTATGACACTACTATACCTTGTTATGGCTATTGGATGTACATCGCTGGTGCGTGCTGGACAGATTCCTAGCGATACGGCACGCCGATTTGATGTAGTATACCCAGACATCATACAGGAGTGTCTCTGTAATGAAAGCATCGAGTCTGTACAGATTCTTATCCTCTTGGGTTTATACTCTCTCTTTGATCCAACTGCAACCTCAGCCTACTTTATCGTTGGCATCGCAGCACGACAAGCCATGGTCATTGGTCTGACTAGACCAGACGAACAGCCACGCACGGCGGTGGAAACTGAGCTCAGGCATCGGCTTTACTGGAGTATTTTCGTCCTTGACCGGATGATGTCAGCATCTCAGGGACTGCCGGCAGCTTTTACAGACGAGCATGCCAACGTTCCACTCCCAGGTCTCACTGTGGAAGAGTTTGCCAGTACAGATCGAGCTGTGTATGCTCGGAATCTTCAGACAAGCAGGCATGTTATTCAGCTCCGACAACTAGAATATCGTATTCTTCACGCCGTGCACCTGCAACAAAACTCGGAAACTGCACGTTTAGCACCCGCAGATAGGCGTGCAGTACTGAATAGCTTGCGGTCTGAGATTGAGGATTGGTATAGTAATGGGTGTCTCATGTCGCCCATGGAAGCCGATAATCTACCCATTCACAGCAGCATCACTTGGCTGAGCGCTCAGTATTACCACTTGCTCATTCTTCTCTACTTTCCGAACCACTTCAACAGTTCGGCCGCCGCTGTTACTCGCCAGGAGCAGCTTGAGTTTGCTCAAAAGCAGCTCCAAGCCAACTCGGCGCTTCTGCAACAACGGCAGCTGCCCCTGAACAGAGTATCGCTGAGTCGATTGTTGCCGGTATGTCTGCTGTTGATGCATGATTTTGTGGCCTCATATAGGTCTGAAGGAGTATCATCTTCGGCCCGGGAAGAAGTTGTCCTGTTGATCACGCTTCTCGAAGCGTTCCAGAGGGATGGACAGTAGCCCAGGAAGCAGCGCGCATCATGCAACAGTTTGCTGGCGTGCTGACAGGACAAGGGGGCATGGCCACGGCGTACTATGGTGAGACTATAGAAGAGCTGGTCAAGCAGTACATGGCTAGCTTTACGGGGTTGCTACATCAGTTCTTGGGCAAAGCGACATGTTTTCAGTCGATCGAATATGCACAAGAGACCCAAGAGGTTGAAAGAATAGGGCAGATAGGGGCAGCGCAACAACAGTCGACCACTAATTCATTATGGTTGAATGGAGCAGATCCGAGCATTGGAGGAGTAAACGAAGAGGCGGTGCTGGGATACGGATGGGGTTCGTGGGATCTTGACTTCCTTTAAGCGAGTGGATTCAATATCCATCTCCAGATTGAGATATTCAATGTTTTTGGTACATATATCCAAGCAAGTAATTCTGCAGAGGGCAAACACTCGGTACAAGCTGGGCAAATTGTCGGAGAATAATTTCAACCGGCGGCAGTTAACTTATATTTAGATATTATAGAGGACTCATGCTATATTCATCGAGGTACTACCATGGATGGACATGGATTAACTCTAGACAGACCCTGGCGATATTTTGGCTGGTGGATTATACATAATAAGAATTACGCAGGCGAGGGAACTATCAAGGCTTCTGGCCGTTAATAATTAACGATGGGCAAACTCAACTAATTCAATAAAATGTAAATCATTCCAACGGCGGCACAGCCTCGATTATAGATTGTTCGTTTGCGGGCCTCAACGGCTGGGGACAGGGACAGAGTTTATTTAGTTGGAGGCTCTACCAACCCTCCACAATGAATTGGAACTTGAGTTCGCACCATCAAAAAAGCTTGGCTCATCTTGAGTATGCGAAAAACCAATACAAGATCTTGTATTAATTGCATGTTTATGTGATATCTATTATTACTACATTATGTGTCAGAACTGTACTGTATATCTGTCTATAGTTGGGTGATGACGACGCTTCAATAACATGGAAGTGGGTTTTCTGCTGACGTGCCTCTGTAGCAACTCAGTCTCTGATGGCCCCAAAAAGATATACGTACTATATTTATTTAATGGACCGACTGCAGGTTGGTTGGTTTATTTATGGAACTCTCCTCTGTGGATCGACAGAGATTACTACTGCAAGGTCTTATGCCAGGAACACGAGATATCCTTGGCTTTTCCTATACGGTCAGTGATCGTAGGTGAGGTGATAATAATAGCAATGCAGTGAAGCACGAGTTGATAGTCACCATAACAATAATAATGCTCGCTGAGAAGAGAATGAAGGAATTGATGGTTTGACAGTGGCTGAATATTGACCTTGCCATCTTGGTAGGGCTGCATATCGTGGAATGGCAGGGAATTTGATAGACAGCTAAAAGCAGGAAAATGCGCTTAACGTTAGTGATAACCAGATAGATTCATGATCAGATTCACTAGACTAGACGATCACCCGTCATGTAATTACTGTTTTTACCGTGGTCGTTTTATTTAGAACCTGCTTAGCATATTGTACTGTACCAGCAATGCATGCAGAGCGGCCTCATTTTATCATGCCATCCCAGTTTAGAGGGCAACCTTAAATCAAGATGGGTGATAAGACCTCTGATCAGTTTATTTACTTGTGATTGATCGAAGCGGAGGGTGGCTGTACGAATGGGCTGAGTCCGACGGACATTTCCATTACATGGTACAGAGTATTAATTGTTACGCTAAATTGTCAAGTACGCTACCATTTCAGTGAATGGCTGGGTTGTGCACTAACAGCGGGGACTATGCATGACTACACCGCCGCAGTCCTTTTACTGTGCATTCGTTCCCTCATCAACATAGCCCAGCCCTCCTTATTAGCTATGTCATACCGAAGCATGGCAAGGACGAGAGCGATGATGTGATCTTCTATTCTGATACCGGCAGATTATGCAAATTTCAGAGACATTGTCCAGTAAATGGATAGCATAGCACCACCTTTGCGGCCGGCAGTTCTGGAGTGTGGTGGATATTGGGATCCCTCCCAAGGCTGACTGAGTTCATCCACACACACAGTAACAGTAGTGGAAAGCTAAAAGGCAATCCGGCCGTTGGAGGCGGGATGCTGCGTCCCGTCTTTACGGTTCCATTCCATCATTTTAGACTCCACCGGTCAAATGTGCAGTAAAAGTCAGTAACACGAACGACTGCATGTTCAAAGCATGTCTCTCTCTTGACCTCCTGAGGGGTTTGTTTAATTCTTGGCCGTATGCGTCATCATTACTGAAATCGGAATTAAATAACAAAGTGTCGCAAGGCTATATAAGACAAGACAAGACATGACTGCCTCATCCGACGTAAACAGTAGCAACATAATCTGAGACATGCTAATTGCAGCAAAACCTCCCATCTACAAATCTCCAGAAATCAAGGAACCCACCTCCAATTCAGGATCTAGTAGCGACGGAAAAAAAAGCCCACTCCACCTCACCCACTGTCAGTTATCGCTACGGGCTGGGCACCCCAGAAAAGAGTACCAGGCGAAAAAAAAAAAAGAAAAAGAACGCCTGAACCCCTGGAGTCCTGTGCTCTGCCACCCTGGGCTTGGCTCTCTTTGGGTTCGCCCGCCCCAGGCTTTCTGTGTGGTGGTCTTTACCACCCCCCTGCCTGGGCTGTTTCAGCGACCCAATCTTATGGAGGTCAAGGAACTTACTCCCATCCATCTGCTGCTACTGTACTTCTCTCTTCACTAATTAAGCTGACATCCATCCTTTACTACAAACGCTTAGGCTCTTCTCTTTTTCCTTTCTTCTCATTTCTCTCTTCTCAACAACAACATCCAATATTCCCCTGGTCAGGCCGATTTCAGCCACCAATTAACCCAACAACATATCCCTCGCACTTGCGACACCGACTCTCGCTTCTCTTCCATTTTCCTCATCGCGCGACTCCTTTTTTGTCCAATTTTCGTATAACCTTATTCGACTACGACTCACCTCGGTCCCGTGGCCATCCGCGTGAGCAGAGCACCCTGCACTTAATATAGACACGACAGCCCCGACCCGAACCACCGCGTCTCAGTCGTCGTCGAATTTTCTTCCATCAACAGCAACTCTTCATCATCGTCCGTCGAGCGATATCGACGAGCATTTTCATTACTTCGACTATTTCCCCGTGACTCCCGGTCGGAGTCTTTCCATGTCCACCGTGGCTACCCGGTTAGAATCTCGCAAGTCGCTCCTTGGAGCTGACACCGGCTTCGGATACGGAGGCCATTCATATGATAACTCCTACGGAGATGCCAGCTATGTTCCATCATCAACTCCGTCTCCGCAGCCTATTCCTCAACCCGCCGCATTTGCTCAGCCCAACTTTGCCGATCCTGGAGTTGATCCCGCATACAACCAGGGTTTCGCTTATAGAGAAGGCCTCACCCCTTCAGTCCCTGCGCAAAGCATGAAGAATGGCAAGATCGATTTTATGAAGAGCCGATGGCCTGCCTGCTTCATGGCCGTGTCTCTTCTCCAGGCTATTCTTTGCATTTGCTTTGAGGCGTACGTCATCTTCGTATCTTTCGGCATCCGTGCCTCTCGCTGACCCCTTACCTAGCTATGTATTCGGCAAATTCCAGGTCAACCTTGGCAAGCATATCGACGATCCTCAAGTTCAATCTCAGTACAAGACTATTCCGACTTTCCTGACGCTTTTCATTTTCGGTTTCCTTTACACCCTCGTTGTCGTCTGGGATGCTCTTCGACAGAAGAACACCATTCAAGTCATCGGTGTCTGCTTCTCCAACCTTGCCCTCATGGTGTACACGACTATTCAAGTCGATCAAATTTCCGAAGCCTTCGATATTCTCGAGCAGCACAATGCTCTCAAGCCTAACATGACTGCTGCTTTGCTGTGGCACGATGTGAAGCCTTATCTGGTGGCTATCCCTGCCATCATCGCTCTTGCTACCCTCGTAATGGGCTTCCTTTCATGGAAGATTTACCAGGAGTATGCTTGGGATATTCTCAAGAACATTGGTGCTGATTATCGCATGAAGAAGCGATTCCTTCACTACCAGGTATGTTATACTCTGTCTCCTACTTCACATGAGCAATGCCTAACTCGGACCAGATTTATATCGCTCTACTCAAGTTCGATTTCTTCTTCTTCCTCGGTTTCATCGTCCAGTTTGTCGTCGTCGTCGCTGATAAGGATGACCCTGAATTTGCCCTTACCATCGTTACCATTCCCATCACCATCCTCATCCTTCTCGCTGCCGCTTTCTTCACTCGACGAGAGAACAAGATCGGCATGGTCTGCATCATCATCCTCTACCTCGGAGGTCTCAGCTACTTCATTTTCAAGCTTGTACGAATCTATCAGCCTGGACACCGACAAAACTACGAAGCCGTTCGTCGATCGTTGACCGCCTTTGCTGTCATCACCATTCTGCTTATTCTTCTCACCATTATCAACGCCATTATGTGCATGCGAAACTTTGGCAAGGGCCTGAAACCCCACCTGCAGTCTTTGTCTCGAAAGCGCAAGGTCGAGGAGAAGCCTGACATCAACTCGATCAACATGCAAGATGTTAAGCCTCAAATTCCCAGCCGAATGACCATTGATTAAGTGGTCCCTTGCAAGCCATGATTCTTCGAAACCGATTATTTGGAAGCATCATTGTACAAAGACACGAATTTACGAAAGGATACAAAAAATTTCCCTTTTCTATGTCACCAGTCACAAAGGGCAGGCTCAGGATGGACGGTGACCAAATGGATGCGGCGTGAACAGAAGGCGACGAAGTGATATCCCTTGGTGTCGGAAACTTGCTTGGACTTCTTTATTCTATTTGCTTTGGTTGTTTTTTTTGTTTCCTATGTTAGACCCAACCATATTAGGCGTTCAATGCTCCACATGGAATGAGATCCAGGAGCTGATATCTAGTTCTTTTGTTACCCTTATTTTGTCCCTGATCAATTGGATTGTGGATTCTCATGATCAGCTAATCTGATAGGAATTAAATTTTTGAAATCAGAAATATGTACAAATGGCCCCTGCTCGTATTTGAATCACGTCATGAAACCAGCTGAATTCTGACTCAATACACTCTTCGGTTTCAACTTTGTGAAGCATAATACGAGACAATAGTGCAGCTACGACGTTGCATGTTTCATAGCTTAAGCTGGATAAAGATCGACGGATCTATGGAGTAAGGGCAATATCCCAATATGACAATTATAAAACCAATTACCAAACGCCCGCTTTCCATTCTTTGATCTCGAACCAAAGCCCAAACGTAGCCCGCGCTGAATCCATTGAATTCAAATAAACGCCTTAGCATCTGCCCAATGCGGCAGTACGCCATGACACGTAACAAATCCATGCATGTATGCCAGATGGGGCATTTCACTACAGCCTGATCTGAATGGCATCCTTTAGGTGGCCTTCTGTCGGGCAGTAGGGGCACTTATACCGTGCTGCTTTTATTATGTTGTTCAAGGAATCACGGCAGAGAACGTGACCGCAACTGAGCATCATGGGAGGGTTCTCTTGAGTTGTCTGTTCTTTACTAACAGGGCAGACAAAGATGGGGTGATAGATCATGAACTCGGGCAGAGGTGTCGCGAACGCAAGTTCGTTCTCTGTCGTCCATTCTGTCTTCTTCTCCCGCATGTAAGTCGTGTATTTGATCAGGCGTGGGAGAGCGATTGAGCCTGCTGTAACGGCAATATAGAGAGGTGATTCCGCCGACAGGCCAAGAAGGGAGCAGAATTCGCGGGTGAAAGACATGGCTACGTCTTCGAATGCTGAATCTGTCTCAAATATATGGCTGTAAGGCGAGTTGACCAGGTTGGGGGCGAACACCACAGCGCAGGAGAGTTGTTGTATCTCAGGCAAATGACGGTTCTGGAAGCGAGGAAAGTTCTGGCGAGCATAGTTGATGGCTCCACCAAGTCCATTGTTCGCGGGATCATCGGGGAGACCATTGATGGATGGGCCTTTGAATAGCCAGACGTACTGGAGCTTAATAAGCTCAAATTCGAGGGTGCTACCCCTAGCCTCAAGATGAACGCTGTTTGCATGGGCCCAGTTGATGGCGGGTAGGAGGTTGTGGTCCTTTAATTGCGAAAGAATGCTGTACATTTCCGAAAACTTATTCTGCAGATGCTCTGAATGGAGGCCAGCCATTTCATCTTCAGTGTCGTCTGCCGAGTCCATATCGTCGTCGCCATCTTCGTCTGTTTGTGAAATGCTGTGGGTTTCGCGGCCGGGAGGGTGATCGGTAGCTTCCTTGAGAAATGTCGAGGCGACTGAAAACTGTCCTTCGCGGAGAAGATGCATGGCTATCGCTCGGTTGATCAGTCGTGGGTGATCGGCCATGGCATCAGTCTCCATAGGGAGTTCTCGGTGAGGAAGAGCCTGTACCGGTCAGTTGCCAGTTGAAACCTAGAGTTTATAGACAAACCTTATCAAGAGCCTTTCCAAAGGACTTTTGGGCCTTTGTAACATCCTTCAGGTCTGAAGTGATCCGTTCGAAGCGGGCCTTGACTGGATTTTGCAGCGTCATCATGGTCATACCAGTTCGGGTCGCGTCTGGCTCTATTCAAGTGGTTAGTTGACAACGGTCATAGAGGGTAGACAACTCGCCTTGAGCAATCTGCTCGCGAGCGTTTGTGAGGAGTTCAATAACTTGATCAACATCATCAATCGCCGATTTGAGGGTACTGTTCCTCATACGAGCCAGCTCAACCATGAGTGGCGCGAAGGGCGAGACATGATCGTTATCAGCTTCCGCCATGGCTAGGGATTATGTGGGGTTGTGAATCAGAGGTAGGAGATATGATCAAGACGAAGATTTATGATTAATGTGAGGTTTTTAAAGTCAAAGAGACTCATGTACTCATCCAATAGTTAAGATATTAGACGGGTGAACGACAAAATACCCGTCGTGTTGAAGGTTGATGTCGTTTGAGGCTTCAACGGTGACGGAACGGGACCTGAACCTACCTGCATGACCCAAGCTTGGATAAGAGATACCCCCTATCGATAAGGGAAATACCGAGGCTTTGCTACTAAAGGGGACCGTTCTCGCTCCCGTTAATGAAGGCCACTTAAACGAGAGTACGTAGTAGGGTTTGGTAGCGCTTTGACAAGAGCTTTGCTCCAATTACAGTTCATTTACGCAATCCTTGGGCAGGCCTCCTCTACTCACGAATACAGTTATCACATATAGCACCTTCACTTCTCATATACCTAGAGAGTGACGACGGATGTGTCGAGTGACCCCAGTCTCCCCCCCCCCCAGGGATTCACGTGGGGCTTCATTGTATTAGTGCCCCGCATTTAGCTTGTAGAGTCTTCGGCTGCGTCTACGATAGGTACTTGAAGCAGGTACCGAGAGCTAACCTGGGAGCTATTGCATCACATGAAGGCCCTGTAATGTTAGTTACCTCTTAGACCTGTTCAACACGGGAAAAAGGCCTCCCAAGACATACGCGCGCCTAACGAACTACTAGAGACGACCTCTTGCTACTCCTCGCTCACCACGGGTGAGGATGAAGCTCGAGACTGCGTCTATCAACTACACGGGCCAATGACGACACCATGGCTTTCAGATTTCCTGATCCTCGACTTCGAGTCGACGATGAACTCTCCACAGGCGCCATCGCCAAAGGGTCTGTCGCCCGTTCAGCAACCGCTTCAAACCCTAGCACCACGCGAGAAAGTCCTCCAAATGGAATCCCTCCGTTAGAAGTTTCAGCATACAGCGAAGCTACAGATTATCAACCTCTACCCTCACCGAAGCGCAAAAATCTCGTCTTTGCCGATCCTTTCGCCTTTCGGTGCGTCGCGATCAAGCTCTCCTGGAGCTTTTTGGGCTAACACAGCATCAGGTATCTCGAAGAAGGTAGCAATATTGTCGTTGTCGAGCGTCGAGGCATTTTACGCGGATACGAGTCCTACCTAGTCGAACAATGGGCGTGTTCTCGGAAACCACCAACACTCTTGATCGTCACTTATACTGGAGATGAAAAACACTCGGTTGTTGTCGGTGTGCTCTCTGTCCCAGTAGACGAGAATCTATGGCCTCCAAGATTGCGCTTCTACTTCGACCAACTACAGGATTCGCATGCGCGACCCAAGGAGACTGAGCTTGGAGAGCTTATGGTTACCAATCTGAGCAACTTTCCTTCGGCGCTCACCGTTATTATGGTCCCCGAGGGCGATATAAGGAAGTATCGCTCCTCATTTATCGTCAATGAGGATCTGAAACGATTAGGATGTTCTGGCCGATCAGGCATGACCCTTTCAGATCCAACTGAAGCAACGCAACTCAAGTTCTTGCAGCTTTACAGGACGAGCGATCGAGTACCTGTTCCACAAGCTGTGGTCGAACTTATTAAACTTTGTCAAGTCACATTATACATGTTTGATAAGCTAGGCCACCAGTACATTGACGGACTGCTTTGCGACAAGACAGAAATGGCCATCAACAACTGGTGGATCGAGATTGGTGCTGAACACTACAACTTCGAGCCTACCGATGGCATATTAGGTCCAAGTACGGTTGCGGCACTATTGGGCATGTTCATGGGTGCTCGAAATCGCCTTCATTGGTACGGTGCGCCAGTATCAAAGGATGCGTTTGACCTCGAAAACACTAAGCGTGGTATTGGTCACTTTCAAAAGTCGCAGAAACTCGAGAAGACGCGAAGGCTGGACCGTCAAACCCTTCTCAAGCTCTACTCTGTATCTGCCAAGGCGGCGGCTGGAGAAAGCTGGGGTGTACAGAGGGCTGTGAAATCAACGCTGACAGAAGTCGGAGGTAAAAGGGGTGAGATTGTAATGGGGATGGTGTCGGGAAAAGACAAAGGAGGACTTGCTGATATTGAGACTCTCGATATTGGCACTTTCGCTAGCTTAGCATATGGCGAACGGCCCAAATGGCTGTGGCATGGCAAGCCTCGAAGAAGCGTCGCTGAGCTACCGCACCATAGTCCAGAGTTGAGTGCTGCGGTACCTTGGAAAGAGGAGGAAGCGAATCCGAACCCAAAACGGGTCTATTCAGCGCCTGCTGAGAACGAGCTGAACCCCAAGCGACTGGACGAGTCCCCTGATGTCTACTCGGGTCAACCACCTGGTTCCGCCGTTAGTGTCGCCGATGGTTCAGGTGATAAGGAGGCTTCGAGGAAGAACATCTTCAAGGGTGTTGCTGGAAAGATGAACGATGCTAGGTCCGGTTTTGGACGCATCAAGGACGTTGTTGGGGGAGGTTTGCGTGGCCACAACAATCGACCTTCGGTTTCAACAAGAGATGACTTTCCAGAAGGTCCAAGAGGGTCGAGTCAGGGGCTTACTCCAGGTACAGCACAACCATCGGCGCCCACACAAGGAGTAGGCAGGGCCTTCACGTGGAATAACAAACCACAAGAATATCTGGCCGCGATGAAACGAACCGACGCGGAAGGGGGAGCCGGCTTCCCCCAGCTTTCGCACTTTGCGTCCACTTCAACAGTTGACATTAAACAACCAGCATCGGCTCCTGTGGAAACCCAAAAGCGCGAGCAAGAAGGGGAGTTGTTTGATATTGGTGTTGAAGTACGTAAGGATGTACTATCCAAAGCACCCTCAGCTGTTGGATCACTCGTTGATGAGCATGATCTCCAAGGGCCTGTCCTGGATGCAGAACTCCAAGACGATCTATCCAAAAGGGAGCTCTCGCGGCGGCATAGCATTCAGTTATCACAGTGCCCGAACTTGATTGTTCTGAACGAAAATCGCTGGCCACGACGAATGTCCTTCAGCGATGCTGAAGAAGCAGTGTTGGAATGGGAGCCACTCATTGACGTTGCAGATGCTGCAGTTGACTTTGCCAGCCTTGAATCGTTTAATGATTTGGCTCAGCATTTCAACCAGTGCTTGGAAGAGATGAAGTATCGTATTGAGCCATGGGTCACAGAAAAGCTCAGTGCAGTTGAAGCTCTCGATGACCATTACGCCAAGGATAAGGAGGACCTCCATGCACTCTATTACCAGCTGAACGAGGCATGCCAGCGTATGCGAATAACTTCCCATGAGCTCCTAGCCGAGGAGCGATCTCATCTTACAGAAGGCCTCAAGGAGGTCGAGTCGCTCGTCGCTCGTCTGGACTATGAGGTCCAAGCTCTTCTGCAGAAAGTGGTCGATGTCGAAGATGGTATCGTTACATTTGAGAAGCAAGTAGAGGACATGGAGAAGAGAGCTGAGGCTTTAAAGGCCCAGCTCGAGACTGAAGGATGGCTTCACTGGTTGTTCAGAACTGTCACAGGAATCGGAACTGGACCAGATATTACAAGGTCGCCGTCCTAATCCAGGGGTTGATGTTGGGTATAGAGCGTTTTCTTTGGGTGAACATTCCCCAATAGGGTCATTAGCACGGAGTTTTGGGACTTTGATGTCATATCAAACATAGCATAGCACACCCCTGGGCACAAGGCTTTTTTTTTTAGGGTCACATTGAATAAACATAATCTAGTTGCCGTGAACCCAAGTGTTATATCTGGCTCAGGCCTCGATTTATCCATGTACAGGTATAATACAGCAACATCTCCGTCGCACCATTGGTCATCATTTCATGATGCAAGCGCCAGATATCGATTCAGACCCAATATCTATCCGTTCTTTCAGAATAATCGTACAAAGTTTCTTTCATCGCCCAGCTTATTTGAGGCCCGTCCTCGAAATGGTTTGTTGAGTTCGTAAAATGTTTGCGTTTCGTTCATCACGCTTAGAACATGCCACCGCTCTGCTGGCCTCCGAGAGCCTGGCCCTGCTGCTGCATGATCTCGCTAACCTTCATGGATGTGTCGAGGAACTTGGCTGTGCAGCGGTCGAGGCAGACAGACTCGCCCTTGTTGAGCTCGCCCTCGCGGTAGTCGTTAGGGATGCACTTCTTCTGGCAAGACTGCTGGAGGCTGATACATTGCAATTAGTGTTGATGCTTTTGTTTTGGTGAGCGCTGAGGCTTACCGGTTGTAAGTGTCGGCCATCATGCGCATCTCGCTCTCCACGGCAGCAATCTTTTGCTCCGAGGTAGGCTGAGGTCGACCCATTCCGAGGAAACTCATTTTGGCGGTGTTGAAAGGGGTGGTTGTGTACTTTGGTTTAATTGGTAGGTTGTCGTGGTTTGAAAGCTGCGTTATGACGGCGTTTTGGGACCTTGCACTCGATATTGGGAAAATTTCCACTTATCGCGGATTGGCCGATTATGTAAGGTTGTATCGTAGTGGTTACCCTGCATCACAGTATCACGAAAATATGTCTACATCACCTCGAGGCATAGGATTGATCGTCAAGGTATTCTTGATATGAGTGTGATGTGAGTCATGTGCTGACTCTGGGTAGATGAAAGAAGTCTCGACATTATAGCATGGGTGTGACTTGGTCCTTGTTCAACCTCATAATCAACTGTGATCTTCACTTCTAACATCGAAACACATATCAATGCTACGATAATATCTCAATGTGAGGGGGTACAAACTGTGGTCGTTTGCGCTATTTTGTATTATGATCATTCCATCATTTAATTCTTAAAAGTAATGTTCTTCGTGCGAGTCCACTCATCGAGACCAGCAGACGCACCGAAACGGCCATATCCACTAGCCTTGGCTCCTCCATGAGGTAGACCACTCTCATCATGAATACTCATGTTGTTGATATGGACTGCACCTGTCTCAATCTCGCGAGCAATGCGCAGGCCTCTTTGGAGGTCAGATGTGAACACAGCAGAGCTCAAGCCGTACTCTGTATCGTTGGCGATCTTGATGGCCTCCTCCTCTGTCTCAATGACCATAAGAGAAACTGTTGGGCCAAAGGACTCTGACTTGTAGATGTCCATTTCTGTCGTGACATCTCTGACGACAATTGGCCTCATGCGAGTCTTGCTTGACTCTTCAACATCAGGATTTCCATGAACTAGAGAAGCGCCCTTAGAAATGGCATCCTTGATCAAGGCCTTATTCTTCTCAACAGGAGCTGATGCAATAAGAATCGGTGCGTCAGCCTTGGAAGAGAAAACCTGCTCGATAGTTGCAGATAGCTTTTTCTCAAACTCGTCCTTGACATTCTTGTGCACAAGGATTCTTTCAGTGGACATGCAGACTTGCCCAGAGTTCATAAACGCTCCAAGTGTGCACTGTAGCGCAGCGAGGTCGAGATCCGCATCCTCCCAAACGATGGCCGGGGCCTTGCCACCCAACTCCAGAATAACAGGCTTCAGGTTCTCACCTGCAAGCTTCCCGATAATACGGCCAACAGGTGTGCTGCCAGTGAAGTTGATCTTCTTGACTTCAGGATGTTCAATCAAAGCGGCGGTAACTGCAGCAGCATTGGCTCTCTCATGGAAGATGACATTAAGAACACCATCAGGGAGTCCTGCCTCTCTGAAAACATCGGCGATAGCCCATAGCGTTCGAGGGGAAACCTCGCTAGCCTTGAAGACTACCGTGTTGCCAGCGGCCATAGGGAAGACAACCGATCTTGTGCCCAGGATGTAGGGGGCATTCCTGGAATGAAATGTCAGTAGGTTCACAGACTTATCCAAGCACAAGACGCATACCATGGCGCAATCGCTACAACGACACCATAAGGCTCTCTCAAGACGAGTGCGGTTGTGTTAGGATCTGACACAGTGGGAATTGCACCCTCGAGAGTTCCTATGCGGCCGGCAACTTCCTTCAGATGGCTGATACCAGTGCTGATATCAAAATCGGCCCAGGTAGCGTCACTACCAGTTTCTGACATGGAGTACTTGCGAAGCTCATCACGTCGCTTTTCCATGATCTCGGCGGCCTTGAGAAAGAGATCACGACGCTCACTAGGCCTCGTCTTGCGCCATGATTTGAAAGCCTCAGCAGCAGCCTCGACGGCAGCATTAGCATCCTTGACGTCAGCACTGTGGTAGCGATGGACGACCTCGCCGCTTGCAGGAGAAACGACATCAACAACCCTTTCGCTGGTGTGGTCGCTCCCGTTGATGAGGAAAGGCACAGTATGAAGCTTGGTCGCCATGGTGAAGACAGGGTATCAAGTTTCGTATAAGAGAGTAATGTTGTTGTCAAGTTGGACAAGGGGCGACAGTTGGGCAGGATGGAGGGTTAAATAGGCAGTCTAGACGAGAGACGGGATCCCCATGGAAAAGAACGTATCTTGCTAGATTCATTGTAGTATACTATGCAATCCTTGGCATATAACAGGAGTGCTTGTGGGATAGCCTAGCTATCCGGATCGGCTCCTCCACTTAGGAGACGGAGGCACAGGAGGAGCAGGATCCTCTGGACACTAGTCCATAGCCCCGCAAAATGAGTGTGGGCGACCCGCGGAATGTGAGGGGGATCCTGAATTGTGGTGTTGTTCGGCACTTTCACCGGGTTTGAATTGAAGATCGCCATTTGACAAGTAGCATAGACTAGATAGTTAGAGTAGCCATGCCCGAGGCTTGTCTAGCGTGGGAGGTTACTCCAAAGAAGGTATTGACATCCCCGAATATTTGGAATACCTAGAAGGAGGTTCACTTAAGACCAAAGAAGGTTTCGGAAAGGAACAACGAGAGCTGATCAACTAACGGGTAATTCCCGTTTCACTTTAAAACATTGCAGGTTTGTGGTATCCGTTAAACCAGGGTCCGTTAACTGGACCCAAAACAGAAATGCAGGGTCGTCGAGCTTGGAAACATCCGTCTTCGGATTTATAAGAGGGAATCGGTTGATTATCAGCCGGTTTTGTACATATCTCCTGTATCAAACGGTATCAAGACTGCTGCATCGAATTTGGGTCCAGGAAAGGCTGGGAAACATCCGTTGTTCGAATGCGAAGAGTTTCTACATGCACAGAGCGCGCGTTAGGACCATCATCAAACCTGTAGCCTTGATCAACTCACCGATTTCTGGCATAGACCCTGGGATCACAAAGTGGACCTCTGATTTGAATCGTGGAGAATGCACATCTTGGCCGGAGCGAGGAGGAGCGGGCTTGAGATGACGTTGGATTGACGGACGAGGCTTGTCAGATTCAGGCATCCTGAAGGATTCAACGGCGCAGGCGATGATTGTTGATGAGGGATATAGGCCAGAGACAAAGGATAGGAGTTGTTTTGATGTAAAAAGCAAAGACGATTATCTAATGGGGTTGTGAGAATATATTTTTGGCAAGATGCACTGAGAGGAGTGGGAAAGTGGCAGAGGATGAGTCTGATTGGATCAGTGGGTCAAGTTCTTTCAATTGGAGATCGAACATGGTTATCAAACTTGGAGATTGAATCAAGGTGTTTATTGCGAGTAATAATATCAATGCTCACAAGTCATCTTTTCCTGCCGTGGTTCCAGCGTAAGAAGAGACTGGATAGTATTTCCGGGATTTCTTTAAATCTTGAGGCTTGTACATGGAAAGACAGGCGGGCTCAGGCCTAAAGTCTATGTATATCATAGGTTTCCAAATTTCTAGACCTATATACAATGTTACTCGCGGGAGAGAAATTAGCCTTGAGATATACAAGGCCCTTGTCTCTGTTTTTGTGATACTCTTTGTTGGTCGTCATGTGATAGTATCGTGTAACTCATCAATACGAAGTGGCCACATTTTATTACGGATCGAGCATGACTCTCGCATTGCCATGCCAATAGTTTCTGTACAGATTTTTGTTTTGGCGCTTATGAAATATTATGTTTCAGGCTCTTACTCGATTCTTGCTAACATCACAGTTGTTAAAACTTAAGGTACTTGATCATCCCATCTTCCGTATCCATCGGTTGAGTCATATATCTCACGTGATGCTCCAAGCGACTCACCAATCAGATACCTCAATCCCCGCCGCAGGCAGTAATTTTCAAGGCCTGCCCCGCTAGGTAGCCCAGAAGTCGTTGCAGGAGACAACAACGGTCAAAAGTACCGTTTCTGTACCTGGCTGCGCCTTCCCTGATAAGATTGTCAAGCGAATTGCTCTTTTCACTGAAGGACGGTGAAAACGTTAGTAATTGGCCCGGTCAATTAGCCACTCAGATTTGAGTCGCCTTTTTTCGCACCTTGAAACCAGCGAAAAGCAATCTTCTCCCTAACAAACAAACCCCTCTCCTCCGTAGTCGGCCTTTGCTCACGCGCATTGTCTTTGCCAACGCACGACGCGCCCACTCAGCGCCGCGACCCGAAACATCCATATCAAACACCAACACCGACACCGGCCGGTCAGCGAACTCCGGCCACTTGCTTCTGGGGCTTCCGATCCTTTGATTGCCCTTGTCCGTGTCCGTCTCGGTGCCGGTGCATCCTCACATCGTCCCGTCGCGTCCTTCCTCCGGGCCTCTGGCTCCGGGCATCGTCCCTATGGACGGTTCCATGATGACTGGTGGGGCCGCCTCGATGAGTCCTACGAGTCCTGTCAGCTCCCGTCATGGTCATGGCCATGGACATAGCAATGGCAGTAGCAAGCGCAAAAGGAGCAGTATGGCTGGCATTGAAAGCAGCCCTGGCAGTAATATTGATGATCATGACGCTGAGCAAGAGAAGAAGCGCCAACCTGGCGTCAAAAGGGCTTGCAACGAGTGTCGGCAGCAAAAGGTGAGTCAGTCTTTACCAGAGTCTATATTCCGTTGTACTGACCAGTATTTTCAAACAGCTCCGATGCGATGTAGTGCAAGAGCCTTTCCAAAGTTGTTCTCGTTGCAATCGCCTGAAACTGGAATGCAAAATTGAATCAAACTTCAAAAGAGTAGGCAAAAGATCTAAGCACGCCGAGATGGAGAAGGAGATCGATCGCCTGCGTCGTAGTATTGCTCGCGCAAAGTCTCAAGGCTTCACTCCAGAAGCCGACGACGACATGGACTCTCCCATTGCAACAAGCAATCCGACCTATACTCATACTCACACCCGAAACCCTTCTTTAATGGGTTCCGACGAAGCTGTCTCGTCCCTGCTTCATCTCAAGCGCGGTGGGAACTACAACATGCCACGATATTCACACGAGCTAGAAAACGTCAAGTTGACAGAAGATGATGTCAACAACCTTTTCCGACAGTTCTGGGCTTTCTATCATCAGTTCCTACCGTTTCTCAACCCTCAACAGGCACCTGATCTCTTCTTCCAACAACATCCTCTTCTCTTCTGGTCCATCATCTCTGTCGCTGCCCGGCGATACAATCCACCAAGTACAAATGATCTCCTCAGCAATCTTTCTGGACCTCTGACACGATTCTTGTGGTCAACAATAGGAGAAGTCCCGAGCAACTACTACGTGGTCAAGGCCATGTGTCTGCTGTGCACATGGCCACTACCCACAAGTACGACTTCGTCCGACCCTACGCACATTTTGTGTGGAGTGATGATGAAGACAGCTACTGGAATAGGCCTTCATCGCCCCAATAACATCCAAGACTTTTCCAGGGTGTCAGTCGAGTTGAACAAGGAACAACTCAATGACCGTGTGACAACATGGGCTGTATGTAACATTGTTGCGCAGTCTGTTGGAACTGGTTATGGTCAACCAGCGTCCACTCTTTATGACTGGACATTAGCATCGCGGGCAGGAGAAGAGAGCGCTTTCCAACTATCGCGAGAGCTAGAGGCGCGACTACAGATTGAGAGATTCTGTGACAAGGTATCAAAGGAGATGTATAGTAACGCCAGTGATCCCCGTGGTGTTGCAGGAGATGAACACCGAGCAATGTTGATGCGCGTCTATCGCCGGGATTATGCAGAGCTGAATGCTTCTATCCTATCCCAAGGGCTGGGCCCAATCGTCTCTCTGCATCTCCGGGCAGCTGCTCTTCACATGCGCCTGGCCGGCTTCTTTGATTCCAGTAAGACGCCAGGCTATATGGATGATCTGATGGGTCTATGGCGCGCCACTACCGCTTTCCTAGATGAGATTCTGGAAGTTGACCAAGCCACAAGTCCTCGAGACGGCATCGGCGGACAATTGCTTCTTCACTGCAGTAATTACATCGGGCAGATGATGGTTGCCGCAGGTTTCGCCCTTCTCAAACTTATGAGATCATTCTTCTCAAAGACGATAGACTTTCAGCGAGGTCGAACACTCTTCCATCAAACCATCCGGGCTATCCGGGCTACCAGTGTTGTTAACAACGATCTTCAGTGGCGTTTGGCTGAACTCATGGTGCAGATGTGGAACGGCGCTCGACTCGAACACAATCAACATAACTTCAACAGCAGCGACAACTCACCGATCCAGATGGACGATAGCCTTCAACTCAAGGTCAGATGTCGCCACAGCATGAGTCTTGTGTTTGATTCAGTCTGGAGATGGAGGGAGGATTTCCAGGCATCGGGGCGAGGTACTATAGACTGTAAGTCATCCCCCTTTCTTCCTTTATTTTGGTGAAGCCCCTTGAGTAGAGAGCATGTCTTGATTTGTCTTGTGCAAATATCGCAAGAATGCTAATACAGACAACAGCTGCCAAACAACCGACAAATCCAGATTCGGCTAATGAGTCTTCAGCATCATCAACACACATGGACAGCACCCTAGTACCATCGCACACTCTCCCACCTTCGAGTCTGCTCAACAACAACAGTACTCACAATAGTAACCCCAACTCGAACGGCGCCCTGACACCCGGGGCCACCGGACTCTCAGCTGTATCGTCAGCTCACAGTATGATGGCAGGTGTCAGCTACGGAGATGCAGCCAACTACGACTTCTTTGATCCCCAGCACTGGATGTTGGATGGCCTACTTGACTTTAACTACTCATATGTGCCTCCATTGGAAGGCGCCTAGGAACGTGCCCAGCAACAATGGGACTATTGAGAGCTGCATTAGACATGCATGGTCGTGAAGCAATTTTCGCTTTTTTTTTTTTTTTTT